>JABMCL010000650.1:112500-140000 GCA_018857735.1 Alviniconcha marisindica
AGGAAATGACCGCGACAAAAATGGCTTCCTATCCCGTCTAGGATGCCTGATTATTTCGTTTATTTCTGAGAGGAGACGCTAGCCTTCAAGATGAAGGAAAAGCTTCTGGACAAGGATACCATAGACGCGTACCACTCGTACGTACAGTCTCAGATCAGGTCGGATTTGAACTCGATCTCTCTGGGACCAGGGAAGCTGCCGACGCGTTTGGCCCAGGGGTTGACCGTTTTCGGGTTCTGCTGTCTGCTGGTGGGCATTCTGTTGATCGCGCTGCGTATGCGGCATGTTTACTTCTGGGACTGGGACGTGCAGTTTGTTGGGCCTTTCTTTATCATCTTGTTTCTGCTGTGCCTGTCCGGCGCCACCTACCTCGTCATCCTCGCCTCTCGACGTGCCAACCGATTCAGGCGCGAGCTCTATGTGAGTGTCTCACTGTCTGTCAAACCCGGAAATTGCTTTCAGTTTCGTTTGAATTATAAACATGCGGCATTCTTTTGTGTAGATTATAATTAGAACTGTTCTTGAAGTTGTTTAGTTAAATTTGCAGTGTTTATTATACAAATCATATATTGTTATAATTTTAAATGCTGTAAAGTGTAATTGTAAAAAAGTGAAAGTCACAGTCATACTCATACATGTAAAATACACCGTATGTATAGTTCTATAAAGTATAGATTCCATACTAAGTGATAATATAACTTATAAGCACTATAACTTTTAATATTTAAGTCGGTAAATTATTGCGAAGTCAAGTGGTGTACACAAGCAGCCCAAGTACTACCTCTAGTACACTCTACAGTAGTACTTACTTAGTTAGTTAGTATTGCCATTATGCAGATGCTGTGACTCACTCACTTTCACTGACTGCAGCAGGAACTGGTGAAGTTAATTAATCTGGCTTTGTGCCTATGGCTGTGAAAACTTGCATTTGACAAAATTTACATTTAGTAAAGTTTACTGAAACTGAAAGCAAAACAGTAAAACTAATACTAAGAGTACTAAATTTGTACTAGTGTCCAGTTTTTCTAGAGACATAAGAGTTAAGACTGAGAGTAAACCTGTACAACTACAAGTAGTTAGTAGTAACTTAAGTAAGACTGTGACATGCTCAATTTTGAACAGCCCAGGCTTGGATATTGCAAATTTATAATGTAGACCCTGCTTTGTAATTGTATAATATTAATAATGCATAAAAAATATATAAATCATTAAATGTATAATATTATATAGTCCCTTTGTCTGATTATTTCACTTTTTCAGTTCAATAATGCATTAAAAAAAATAAATCATTAAATGTATAATATTATTACAGTCCCTGTGTCTGATTATTTCAGTTCCATCCTCTTGGTGACTATGGCATTGCAGCTGTCCACAAAGATGAACTGATGCATGAGCAGGAGTTGAAGTGAGTAACAACTGGTCCACTTTAATTGTACTTAAATATATGTGCCTTTTATTAGTTTTAAATTTGTTACCATTTTTAGTCTACATGAGTCATTTAAATTTAAGATGATACAGTTAACACTGTTAACAGTCTTGTACAGTTTAACCATGATCTGGTCTAGTTGTGGATAACTATGCTCATATTCATAGACTAATTTATAGATTCATACAGTATACAATGTTTTGTACACATGTATCCTCAGACAGTAAAACTAAGTGGGTTTTTTTTTTTTTTTTAAAGATTTAAGTTTTAACCTTTATAACAGTGGTAACTCTAACACAGTAACAGTAACACTAACACTGTAAAACTAAAAATGTAACAGCTAGGAAAAACAATTAATGACTTAGCCTAAATCTGTGCTGTTTTTTGTTTGAGTTTTTTAGCTTTAAAAAAAAGTTTACCTCTGTCTGATTTAAAATAAAATAAATCAAATTGTAGTTTGTATGCATTTCTCAAAAGTATAATGTTCCATGATAATTGAAATACATTGTATTATTTATTCAGTCTTTTTATATAACCCTATTAATAATCGTGTAATCATTTTATTTAGAATTAGATCTAGTTTCCATTGTTCCAAGGCAGTGAATTGCAAGGTTTGTTTCACTTTCAGACATGACTTGAAGTCAGGAACCACTCCACATAAGAGTGTCATGCCCAGATCTGAGGCTTATTCACAGGTAAGCATCAAGCTTGAATAATTCTGAATAGTTTCAGAAAAGCATGCATAAGTCTCTTGAAATTTGAATGCATGTGGTTACTGTGAACTTGAGGAGAAAAGTGGGGGGCAAGTGAGCATAATACTGTCTGACTGAGGTATTTAAATTGTTTGGTTAGTTGGTCTCTTTCACTTTTCGGAGCTTGGTTAGTTGGTCTATTTCAGAGCTTGGGAGCTATGTGAAAGTTGAGGTGGCTGTCCTGAGCCCCCTTTCCCAATAGTCCTTTTGGTCTCTGTCGATGCAAAGCAACATTAGAAGAAGATCTAGTACTACTACTGTCTAGTACTTGTTGTTTAATTTTGATTGCTAATTTTGATTCATTGGAGTGGAAATGATTTCTGCTAGTGGTGAAGAGATTATCCGTTCTGTTTACATGCCTTGTTGTCAGTGTTAGTATTCTCTTGTACTTGTGGAATTAGTTTAAACTCCATGTGTGCAAGTTTGTGCACTGTACTATTACTAATTTACTATACACACAAAAATCCCTCATTTATCAGATGAACCTACACAAGCCCGACAGGCGTGGCGGCCGCCACAATCAAGGCTATCATCATGGTCCCAGTGACCCCCACCGTCGTCCCCCTGATCACCGCAGACCAGATGATCGACGCAGAGGGCCTCCTGATGGAAGGTGTGTTCACAAAACACATCATATGGCTTTGCTTTAATAGTTTAAATAGGAATCAACACACAAGGGAGTTACATTAATTAGCGCTCGAAATACGTAACACAAGCACAGCAACAAAGACCTGAGTCGCCTACAGTAACTCTCACCTGGCATGCATGCGAATACAAGGTACATAAACTGTACCACAGGTACATCCTCAGTAAAAAAAAAATACCCACTTGGCCCCAGACCACCCATTACCACCCGCTCTTTTTCTTTACCGCAAAACCCCAGACCGGCCGGCTAGCATACGCTCCATACTAGCATCTCGGCTTATGCAAATAGGAACGGGATTCTCGCAAGACTTGTAGCCTCATTTCCGCTATTGTTTACCACTTCCGGCGATGTCGTTTGTTCAAAGTTCGGCGAAGTTTGAGAGATGCTGTGAATTTTCAAAGTTGCGAGGTGGACGTGCGATAGATGGCCAAAGATAAACAAAAGCCCTACTGTTAGCAATGGCCTCGGAACTTCATCCTTTGAGATTTGAACTGCAAATTTGGTTCAATCGCTTACCATGGGCACCCTAACAAACTCACGAAGCTTCATCTTTGGAGATTCAAACTGGAAATTTTGCAAAGTCGGTTACCCCGTAGGCCCCCCAAAACCTGACATTCAGATGCGGACATTTCTGACTTGGGATTTCTTTTTTTTTATGCTTTTATTTTTTAGTGAAAAAATCAAAACCTGTTGGATATACAAGAACACTGTATTCGCAAACTGGGAAAAATACGAAGTGAGCTGAAACTTTTGCTTGGTATTTATTATTGATTTTTAAAGTTGAATACCAGGATCATTTGACACAGTTACTTCCCTTCACAAGGGATTTCGTAGCGCAAGGGCAGCGGCTGGTCTGGGGCCAAGTGGGTTAATATAGGAAGCTCAAGGGTTTGGAAATTTGACTACGGTAGAAGAACTGTCTTTCATTTTCAGTTCATCTTTTATGACTCCGTTCATTGTTTTTAGTCCGAGCAGTCCATGTATTCAGAACTTTGCCTGCATGAGACTTCAAGTTGAACCTGTTAAGCTGTGCCACAAACATAGATTTGTGCAGTTCATAATGCTAGATTATTATTCATAAAGCTGTTTTTACATTAATATGCCTGACTGACTCATCTTACCACCTCCGGAGAGTGTTTACTTGTTGCTGTTGATTCTTATTCTGTTCCAGTTACTGCATGATTATTATGTTAATTACCCAGAAAGAGAAGCTACTCAGTGTTGTAAACTGTCAATCTGAACTTTGCAGGAGAGGACCGCCCCCGGATGACCGCCGCAGACACCCGGATGACAAACGTGGACCACCACCCGAGGGACGCCGAGGACCACCACCCCAAGGGGAATATCGCAGAGGACCACCTCCTGATGACCGCCGCAGAGGCCCAGATGACCGGCGAGGTCCCCCACCAGAGGGAAGGCGGGGACCACCTCCAAATGGCTACCGTGGTGACGACAGACGAGGACCACCCCCCAACAGACATGGATCTCCACCAGATGACAGAAGAGGACCACCACCTGACAGGCGTGGATCTCCGCCAGGTGACAGGCGAGGACCACCACCTGACAGGCGTGGATCCCCGCCAGATGACAGAAGAGGACCACCACCTGACAGGCGTGGATCTCCGCCAGGTGACAGGCGAGGACCACCACCTGACAGGCGTGGATCCCCGCCAGATGACAGAAGAGGACCACCACCTGACAGGCATGGATCCCCGCCAGATGACAGGCGAGGACCACCACCTGACAGGCGTAGATCTCCACCAGATGATAGGCGAGGACCACCTCGTGAGGTGCCGCATTTCAGGGAAAGGTCACCAGATGATGAGTAAGTTGTAGTGTGTCTTTATGAATGATCATGGTTAGTGTGTTGGGGGGGGGGGGGGTGTGGATGAGTATGATTTCTCTCACTGAGTTGCTTGCATTCTGTTGCTGCGAATATTAACAGCAAGTCTGAGGAGTCCAAGCGTCCCAGTAATGCTTGTTAAAATTCTGTAATTTTTGTGTCTCCTGTCTGAAGTAAAGGTGTGCTTACAGTTGTACCCATGATGTATGGTTAGGTATACTACAACTTCATTGTTCTTTTGCTATTTTATTTAGTGACAAACATGCTCCATTTTCAGTGAATATGTGTGATGCTTTATAGCGAACAAAGTCATGAAGTTTCAAGGGAAGTAATGAGAAAATTAGACAAGGTATCAAAATGTACGTGATGAAATCATGGGTGATTTTTCACCTGTGGTGTTCAGTATATGTTAAATGTATTACATGACAGAAAATAGCATCAGTATGTTTGGTCAGTTTGTTCAGAACTGACTGGTTTTACACCAACGTTCAGGTGCAGTGCACTTCACTCGGCAGCTCTAGCTTAAACTGTCAGTTCTGTTACTTTTAGAGTTTCATGGTTCAGGAGCTGTGTGAGAGTCGAGGTGGCAGTCCTGGGCTGTCCATCCTAATGAGCCTTCTAGCTTCCGTGGATGTAAAGATTTATTGAACCATGCTTCGGCATTGGTCTCAACTTGTCCCTAATATGTCAGCCAACATCCAAGGACATTAAGCATCACTTCATCATCTTTTAGAGTTACAAATGTATGATAATAACTGTTTTGTTTCATTGTTTTGCAGCTTGGACAAGATCAAACTGGAAGGCCACAAAGAATCTGAATCAGAACTGTAACAAAAACATCAAATCAAGGATGCAACCTGGTCACTTGCAATGCTTGTAACTGTTGATGACCCAAGAATCTTATCGGTAGCATTCTAGCATTTGTCAACAGTTAACATTGATTTTGTACTTGTGCCTGTAAATAGACCAAGGCTCAAATTGCAGCCATTTTGTACATAGTCACATGGCGATGATCAGTGAAGCTCTCCATATTCATATAGGGAATTTAACACTTAATCTCGTCTGCTTTTGGACAGCAAATCATTTCCAATGCTTTTTGATCAAAAATCAAATGTCTTTACAAACAACACTTGTATGGTACACAAGAAAAAAATGACCATTGGTGACCGATTAAAACCTTGTAACATACAGTGTTAACTTTTGAGAAGCAGCATTTATTCAAACACATTTAGCAACACAAGGACCTTTTGTGGTTCATGAATGTTGTTGCAAATATTGTTTGTGAAAAATGTCAGTGTTAGTTTTCTATAAGAAGTAGGCGAGTCCCTTTCCTCTGAAATAATTTACAAGGTTTTGATTTTTTTTGGACATGGTACAGCATCATTCTAGCAAGCCCATCTGTGAAGTCAACATTACTCAACTCCCTGTTACTTTGTAATTAGAAAAGTGACAGGTAGATGATGTATTCTGTTATCTGAACACTGCAGACAGGTGCTGAAAACCTCATAAGACTTGTAAGGTTTGGCAGGTTTACACAAATGTGTTGCAATATGAATAAAACTGGGAACTGAATAAATCTGTTTTGATTCTCAAGTCTGCTTACACATTGATCATGGCTTGCTAAGAAACATGATTTTGGGTTTTCTGCATAATTTTGTTTATGGGGAAAAATTCCATAAAAGTATATGTAGATCTTTGATGTTCACAGGTGTACAAATTAGGTCTTCGAAGGTGTCAACAATTTTCAAAGCCCCCAAAACTTGAGTAGCAAGGTTTTAATTGGCCACTGATTATGTGTACATATATGTAAATACAATATTTAGCATCTCTCTTGTCAGTGCTGGGCATATGCACACTTTCATGCATGCACAAATTACATACAGTCTGTATACAAACTTGTACACAAGTCCTGATGATTGTATTTTTTGCATCAAGTCACATAAAAAATATAAAAAGAACACTATACAAGTCTGTGTAATGATGAATGTTGGTATGAATGAAGCTGTCTATGGAAGAAAATTAAACTTTTGTTGTTTTTCTTGGAGGTTGTATAACTTGTAAGGATAGTGGCTTTTTCTTGGAGCATCGTTTATTTTTAAGTGACATTGTTTGAACTGGGTATGCCCATGTCAGTTTTCAGGTTTTGTTGATTATCACTGACTTTGAAGAACATAACGGCATCAACATGCTGAGAGAGAAAAATTACCTTTCTTGACAAGTTCTAATTTCTTGACCAGTTGAGTTCAGACTTTGTTTGGCAACATTACGTATGGACCTATTCATGGAAGTGTTTGAAATGGGTTTTCAAGGAAAAGAGATTTTTCCAGACTTTGTAAAACCTGAATGTTGTCATTTTTGTGGATACTGTTTAAATGCAATCTTGATGAGGTTTATTAATGATATTGGTAAGGTGACTTTCACCCATTAAAAAAAAGAGTAGCAAATGTACTATTTTTTCGTTTTGAATGAAAGTTGGCTGCAGCATTTTTATGAATGAATGTTGTTATGCAAAAAAGAAAACTGCCATATTACAGTAATTGATGTGATGTCCATATCTTTAAAATTAACATTCCACTTTTAAATATTCCATTCCACTTCCAGAAATAATGTTTCCCCATTTTCATTCTCAACGCATCCAGGTGGTTGCATGCTGTTTGTGAGACAATATTTTTTTCTGTTAATTTGAATTAATCCTGGGTCCTTTAACAGCCCAATAAATGCTGAAGCCAGTCTCCAATGGAAGATCTGTCACTGGCAAGTGTTCTGTGCTCAGATGTGTGTGCCTTAGTGCTGTTAAAGGCCCAAAAAGTGAAGCCCCAAATATTGCATGGGAGAGCCTCAACCAACTGGCTAGTGTTTTTAATGCTAATTTGTCATCTGTGCATCTGATCTTAACACTGTTCAGGGTCGCTTTGTTCAAACCCTAGTCTCCTTTAGTTTCATGCCGTGTTGTGTGTGTTAAACTACTTGGGTTTTAATCATGCAAGAAATGGATTAGACCCGTTATTAAATTTAGGCCCGTTATTGAAATGTTTTTCTAACTGCATGACAAGGTTTTGTAACCCAGAAAGCTGTATATTGTTTTCTAAATATTTTAAATAAAAAATTGTTGAGAAAAAGAAAGAAAGTGTACAGTATGTGTGTGTGCATCTTGAGTGAATGAAAACTGAAATTATGTGACATCAACATCGTGCAGTCTCTTCACTCTTTACAAACCTGCAAAGTGTGCAGTCATACACAATATCTGAACACCAAATACAAGCATCTTCATAGTTTATTATTACAGTTGTTATTTACATTTACCAGCTACATCTGTATGACAACACAGCAAGACAGAAACACGAGACATGTTTAATGATAACTCCCCCACCTTCCAAGTGATGGCATTCTGATATGGTGTGAGGTCAACAAAACATAACTAAGGCATTTTGAACTATGTCCTTGGGCACTGTCGACAAACAAACCACAACACATTAAACCAGTGTGTGTAGAGGTGTCTGCTATGTGCCCATAATAACAGTGCCAACACATGTGATGTAACCTGTGGAAGCCTTCAATTGTTACAATACAACTTTACAAGATGTGTATAAAATATAAAAAAACATGTAATGATATTGAAGTACTGTATAGGGGATGTACTATAGAATCTGCTAATGATCACCACTCAATAAACTGAACCAAAACAGCCAACAATAAAATTCCAACAGGGATGGTTTCACACTGTGAAAAAATGGGAAAAGGACCCCCCCCCCCCCCCCCCCCCCCAACCAGCTCCACTTGCTGGAAAAGCTTGCTCACTTCAGTTACTGCTAAGCTTTTTTTGGCTCTATTGGTAAGAATTAAAAAAAATCATAACATCAGTTTCCAGGCCAGTTAAAATTTGATCTCTAAAATCCCCCCCCCCCCCCCAGCAAAACAAGACTAAAATCTTCATCATATGATACAGGTGCAAATGGTAAAAGTGTAACAGATTTTGCTGAGACAGAAGGATAAAAGAGAAAGGCAGCTCTGCGTTCAGCTGCTTGCTTTCACTGAACCACAGGGTAAATTAATACCGTTTTCTCTAACAAAAGCATTTTAGAATATGTATGTGTTTTTTTAGGCAACAGATGGAAAAGTATTGGTATGAAGGATTTGCTTGCATTCATGAGGATGATAATGAAAATGTAATCTGCTTCAAAGCATACATAACTGATTTTCTGTAAAAATAAATAAATATATATATATATCATACAAAAAACTGTGAACGTAATGCATATTTATAATAATTATCATCCTCTGTTCTGTTTGAGTATAATTAATTGTTGATTATCATGATTATAATAGTCTTGACCTGTTCTTCCAGTTACAAGAACCACATTTACTATGTACGACTGGATATTTGAAACTGGATGCTTAGAAACGAGAAATTCAGCTTGAGCTTGAAGTCCAGGTTGCAAAATAAGGTAACCATCTCACTTGGTACTGGAGGAAGTGACTGTCTCTGCCTTTAATGCCACAAAGCCAGCAGGACACTCTAAAGACAAAGACCAGGCAGGAATGTTGCGTGTTTTTTACGCCCTGTCAGCCATGATAGTTACATTGGGGCAAAGACCTTGACCAAAAACACCAGAGGAGGAGAAATGAAGACATAACATACATATAATATAAATTTATCTACCTGTTCTTTCCACCTCAGCACTGGTTGTCTGCAGCCAGATGAGTAAGGAGTGTGTTGTGTGTGTGTGTGTGTGTGTGTGTGTGTGTGTGCGTGCATCTTTCGCATAGTTATGCTTGAACCCTTTTTGATGTCTACATTATGTGTTAGCTTTTTGTTAAATTCCATTTCTGTGTCCATTATTTGTGTTAGATTATACTTGTTCAGTGCTTTGAGACGCAGGGTAGCCGCTTTACAAATTTCCCTTATTAGTTAATTAATTGTGGCATTTGATACCCTGGGAGTGGGACACCTGAGAGTCTGACCAGCAAAGAAGCTGCATCATCCGCAAACTACAACAGCATGTACACTGAAGTGAGGTTTTTAAGCACAACTTTGTACGTACTCCTTGACCTTGAACAGCTGCACTATACTGAAGACTTCACTTCGTCTTTAGTCTATGCTAAGTAATCATACATCCATTGTTACTGGGGATTTCCCACCTGAGTGAAGCTACATGTACAACAAGGTCAGCTGATTTTTGGTCACAGCAGGGCAGCAAAACAACATCACACTAGTTCAGAAGGAAGCTTTGGAATGACAGCAATGCCAGTTGAATAGCTCCAGCAGACATTTGTGACCCTGTGTCTCTGCCCCTCCAAAGTTCAGCTACAAACAAGAGACTTGTTTAAAATACATAAAAGCATGATCTGTATGTGGATTGCACTGTGCTGTAAAACTTTTATAGTATTTTCTTTTCTGGTTAACATTTGTCCAAGAATGATTCCATTTCTGTACGCACTGCACGACTCTGTTCCTGAAGTTCCTTGGCTTTGGCGTCAAACAACTTTTTCTGCAAAAACAAAAACGCACACATTGAATAATCTGTGCAAGTTCAAAGAACTAACACTACAAAAACACACCACCTACTTCAAAAAGAATACAATTAGTAACAAAATAAATAAACAAATGATGTTCTCTACAAGATATTTAGTAAATTACAGATCTGTGCAAGTGTTAGCAGTCATCATTACAGTATTAATGTATGTGTCAGCCAGTAGCTGGTATTATAAATTTATATAATTATAAATTATAATACAGGGGTTGCAAATACTTTTGACTATTTTAGTCTTTAGAACTCAAGTACAGCAAAAGCAATGTCTTGAAAATAAATGCGTAATGTAAAACCATTGAACCAACCATGAGGCTAGGCACACTGACACCAATTTTTTTAAAGAACAGTCTTGCATTTATGTAGTTGAAATTCAGCTTTTCACGCCTACTGCAGAATTCTGTGCAAGCCTGACAGATAACAGTAACACTAACAGCACTACGTTCAGCATCTTCCAGCTTGGGACCCTCCGTGGCAATCAAAAATTTTCACCGGTGCCTGGTTAGTTCTCAGCCTTTTGCTGATATTCACAGATTCCTGGCTGGTTTCTTTACCTTCTTGCATAGGCAGCCTATTGCCAACTGGCTTAGAGCTAGTGGAAGAAGCTGGTTCAGAACTATCATCACAACAATGAACAAAATCAAGTCAGAGTTTTCTGTGTTGTCTTTCGCAACATTATGCTAAGCTGTGAAATGTAGTCAGTCCTGCATGCATATGAACAGCAGGTAGCTAGTAATGCAGCCAGAAACTGACACAGGCAGTGAACTAACATTGACCTTATTCGATGTCACACACCCTGGCCTGGCTGAGCTTTCAAAATTGATATTTTCTGACATCTGACTTTGCACCCTGACAAAAACAACAAAGACCTGAATTGTTTTTCAGTAACTCTCACATGGCATTTAAACTGTACAACTGCAAGGTACATAAACTCCACCAAAGGCACATCTTCTCACCATCTGGTAAAGTGAATTATTATCAGCCATAGACTCTAGACAAGGCAAGCCACAGAAAGAAAGTGTGATTGTTGGCACAACAAAAGTGTGACTGGCTGAAGCGTTCCAGTCATTCAAGATTGAAGTTTAAACCATTAGCGTATTATCATTACTTATTACTATCTATATTTCATTGGTAAGAAAAGAGGTGCTGACCATCTTGCAGATCTGTCGCTTAATCTCCAGCTTGATCAGCTCCTGGACAGTCAGATCTTCCACTGGGACACCCAGTTTGAGGAATGCGCATGTTGGTGAGTGTTTCTTGTGCTCAGACCTGAAAGTGAAAGTGCCAAAAACATGTGTAGACATCCTAGACCAGACATTACAGTTACACTCACAGATTTGGGCAGTTACAAGCACAGATCATGGCATAATCTCCTCACAGCTCAAGGGATTATACTATATTATATATACTGTTATAAATATAATACATGTAAATAATAATTTATATATATATATCCAGTCAGATTGGATCCAAAATTGAAACGCATGAAAGGTTCAAAAGAACACTTATTTATTATGACACAGACACAGATTGTGTGTCTGTGTCATAATAAAATAAGCACAATTTTGAACCTTTTATCTTAGAATGCTAACACTGTAACAGTCATTCTCGTTTCAGATTTTTATGTCAGATTGGACTTATGAACTTTATATATTAATTGTAAATAATAGTCTTATACTTTCACTGTTTCAGTAATAATCCACCATATCCATTCTAACAATAAAAAAGCAAACTTTCAGATTTTAATTATAATTCAGAACGCTTGGGCTTGGTCACAATTCATTGATGGTCTTCTTCTACAGACTACAGAGGCAATGTAGTGAACAAAAATTAACAATTTACCAAATAATGATGTTCAGGTTTAATGCACTCTTTGCTTTTTATGGACAGTCTTTGAGTTTGAAGACCATTTGAAACTGTGACAGTGACACTGACTGCATCTACTGATCTAGGTCACGTGCATTTTGGCATAGTCTACAGAACTGCAGAAACAATGCCCACTTAATTAATTACAGAAACCAGAACTTTTTACTAGTCATGGCTGCAATCAGCATAATCAATAACTGAATAAGCCTGTGGCTGTGTACATAAATGAACTGTGTTATCATTACGCAATTGCAGCAGTACAGCTATAGTACTTACTAACTTAGCATTATGATTATATGTTATTACTAATACTAGCAAGTGGAACCATCTAATCCCACCATGGGTCATCATCCGGTTCCCAGCCGTCCAGTTCCTTGTAACAGGCAAAGCAGCGAGTGGCATCAGGAGACTGGTCACTAGGGATGTGATAGAAGCCAGCATCAGCCAGCTGCACACAGACATGTCACAAACTTTTATTAGTTTTAACAGAGAAATGAATGATGTCTGTTGTCAGGTTGTAAGAATCAAGAATATTTGTATTACATTTGTCATCTGTAAACATGGGAAATTAGAATTATGGTCATGAACTGATGAATCAAAATAAACAATAAATAATGAATGTACTGCACTGACTATAAAAGTATAATTTTATCAGTCCATCTCTCTCTCTCCCCAAAGCCTAGCACATAACGGTAACACACACATGTATGTAAGATGTATGTGCTGACAACTGGTAAACTCGATTGTGCATAACTTTTCAGTCTTTTGCTTTTGAGACTAATGAGACTGAGAGTGAGAGTAGTGAGAGAGAGTATTTTCGCTCCGCGCCAGCAACTCTCCCTTCGGTTTCGTTTCGCCTCAAGTATTTAATCTGTCTCAGTGTCTGTACAGTGACTCGAGTGAGTAGTAGTGTGTACTGTGAGCAACATCAGAGACTGGTCATAAAACGTGTGGTATTACTATTAGCCACCAACAATGCAACATACTATGAAAAAATATGATACACTCATACAGACACACACATGACACAATAATTGAATAAACTAGACTGTAGAGTGTAGTGCTCAGGCAGACTGACACTGGGGATATATGGCACACAGCCATGATCATGATGGCATACGTGTATTATACTTCTTTTTCCGTATAGTCTCGAACGCCAGAACCCTTGGTCAGCGGTTTTACAAACACAGTCCTTGTTCCGTTGCGAAAATGACCAGTAGTGGTCCCTGCATCGTACGAAACCAGATCCAGATCCAGCAGCAGATGGCAGGCTTACACGTCACCGGAGTAATTGTCAAAACCACGCTATTTACCTTCTCAGCACAGCAGTTTCCGCCTTCGAAAGGCCAGTTCATGAACGATTTCAAACGCTGATCTTTGAAATGCATAAAATAGTCGGAAACATCTGCAAGATCAGTCATTTTTGAAGAAATTGATGTCGATAAATTCGAAATGTACTTTGAAGAAAGCGCCTCAAGTAGCGGAAATTGAATAAATTAGTAAGAGTACTCCCCCTTGGACCATACTGTCATACCCAATGAGCTTTCGTGGAACCAGCTGTAGGCGCGATGAAAACAATGCAAAAAACAAAAACAAACAAACAAAAAACTATGAATTAAATACCGAATATCTGGTTCTGTGCTGCATTTTTTGTCTTCATCATTATTTTTTTTTAAATCTGGACCAAGCAGCAACTACCACTACCACTACCCCCAGCATATGGGTAGCATCTGGTCAATGCTTTAGGGTGTGAAAAATCCCATACTTACATAACAACAAAGAAGTGTGTGTGTGTGTGTGTGTGTGTGTGTGTGTGTGTGTGTGTGTGTGTGCGGGCGTGTGTTTCCTTTGAGCCTTCCTGTGTCTTAGAGTCCCAGTGCACTCCACACATCAACAACCAGTGAATAATTAATTAGGCATGCCACTGGTATTTGTATTTAGTTGGATTTTTTGCAACTGGTTACTGGCAGTGGCACACACTATTTTTTCATGTTGTTTGAATGAGAAGTTGCTGCATGAATTGAATTAGTGGTCATGGCCTCATTGGTGGTGGTCTGGAAGGTAAGTTTGATCTTGATTTTGCTTGCATGGTCCATGTAATACTTTTTCATTTACTATGTACAACATGGGTCTTACTTTTTGTAACACACACACAATTTGTTGTTTTTAAATTAATGAGCCGTTAGTGGTTAGTTGAATTGCCCTGTGAGGGATGATTAGAGTACATCAACCACACACACACACGCACACACACACACACACATTTTCTGAATTTAGATTTTTCTCTTTTATTCAACGTAACTTTGCACAGAATATAAACAATAGTAAATGAGTATTTACAGAATCAGACACAAAATCCTTGCAAAAGGGGAAAAATGAGTCTTGCTGTGTCTTAGTAACTCTTAGACCACCAGCCCAGTTTTAGTGGTTTTAGTAGTTTCAGAATTAATACATCATAATTGTACGATGAGTAATGATCTCAAAAAATGAACAGAAGAATTTAATGACACTTAACAATGATATAATTGTACTATTTTTTAAAGATAATTATCAATCATGGTACACTGCCAAAAACATAACAAAAAAGTGTCCATACCAAGTCCTGGTCTGAAAAGCCAACAGAATCACTAGGTTCCCTACGGGGGGGATGGCCTTGTTTGGAGAGTATGTGTGATCTGTTGCTATGAATGCATGAGGTAGCCCAAGTCTTTAGAACAGAATAATAGACTTGTTTGGAGAGTATACATGTGTGATCTGTTGCTATGATTGTATGAGATAGCCCAAGGCTTTAGAACAGAATAATAGAAAAACTGTTCTTCTATTTGATGGTGCTGAAACAATGAGAACTGTTCATAGCAAGCTTTATTACTGTGAGATTCTTCAGTAATTCCTGAGGTGACCCTGTGTAGTTCATGGGACTTTAAAATCCAAGAACTAAATTAACAAATGAAATTTTTTAACATGGCACAGTAGCAAAGTTTGAGTAAAATCTTCAGTTTATAAGTAAGTAACAACCATTGTTTATGGCACAAAAGCAAAAACTGCACTTTTTAATACAGCACAGAGAAGCAATATCTGCACTTTTAACATGGCACAGAAGCAAAATCTGCGCTTTTAACATGTCACAAAAGCAAAATCGGCACTTTTCAACATGGCACAAAAGCAAACCCTGCACTTTTAACATGGCACAGAAACAAAATAGCACTTTTCAAAATGGCACAAATGCAAAAATGGCACTTTTAACAAGGCACAGCAGCAAAGCTGCATGTACAGACAATTCTAAAACATCCAATTCATGATTATCAGAACAGTATTACTTTGGTAATGTGGACATGAAACAAAAAAGTATTAATTACAAAGGAAAGGGAATCAAAACTCTAAGAGAGAAGGAAAAAGGAGGGGAAAAAAAAGAGAAAATGGGAGAAAAAGGAGATGGAAGCATTTTAGTACAGTCTACTGATTGCTGATTGTCATTCTGAAACAATTTTGCAGTTACATGAAATCAACGAGAGAAAAGCTGTACTATATATGATGGCAAATCATGTACACATTTCTAAGTCAAATCATCAAAGTCTTACATTTGTATGATCTGACATAATTAACATCTCACCTGGAGTAAGAATACTCTGCCCACTAATGCTAGGTTGAACAAAAGTGTGGCAGTACCCATGTCTTTGAAAGATTTTCTGAAATGTTTTCATTTTGTGGAACATTTTTCACTCTCACTCAGTTATGATCAACCTGGCCCCTTCAATGAGCAAGACTGAAAAGTTCAGCAAAAAGAACTGAAATGATGCTGAATCAACTGTTGGATAAAACAGGCGGTTAAAAAGAGTTGGGTCTCAATTCCACTTGCTGATTGGCTAATCACAGTCTGTCACTCAAATCTCAGTGACAAATAACATATTAACTCCACATCATAGCAATGCAGTGGCAGATTCCGCTAGCAGGATCAGATTGTGCACACAATATATAATATAAATGCATTCCACTGTGCTATGCATGTTTTGCCAGTTTTCTTTGTACCATATGTGCCTGGAAACACAAGTTCAGCTTTGAACAGTGTTTGCACATTTTGACTTTGTTACTAATATCAAACTGCTTCCTTTTAAGAACGGTACTTTACAAGCCTCCGGACAAAACTCTAAGCTGTCAATCACTCAATGCCTACACTTTACGCTTAGATCAGAGCCAGCAGATGGTGCATGGATGAGTTTCATTGCTGAAAAGCGACACTTTAACATGCTTCATGAACACCAAGAAAAGAATCAACAGAGCATGTAGCATTAAAACAGTGACTTACTTGAACTAAAACTAAAACATGTTTGACTGCTGAGGCCATCTGAGATCCATTTGTAGATCTAAAACATATCACTCCTGCATACAATGCAAAAACAGCTACAGTAAACAAGTCAGTCTAATTTTGTTGTTGTTGTACGTTTTCCAAAATACAAGTATGTACAAAGAAATGTGTTCACGTTCACAAAAATTATATATATATATATGCAGTCTAGGGTGGCTCCTCAGTACTGCTCTATGGAAATGAATAAAAGCTGCTGAAGGCAAAACAACAACTTGTTTCATAATGGCTTGGTGTTCTGTCTTGCTCTGATTCTGGAATCAGCAGAAGCAGAAATCAGCACAATTCCGGAGTTAGAGTTTGTACACAAAGGATAAAACTGCAAGCCTTTTACTGTTATGACACACAAGAACCCATCTGGATACTGTGTTTGACTTGGGACAATGTGCCTCACAGTTTCACACCCTGTCCCAAGCATTCTTCTTCATCTGCAACCAATGTGTGCTCCAAACTCAGGAAGCATGTGCACTATAAACAGCTTGATCAATTGCCTTCAGTCTGTTGATTAAACTTGCTGGCCAGCATTACTGAAAAATTAGTACTGCACCCATGAAGACAAGGCGTCACATTTGTCCCAACTGTTACCTAACTGGCTGTCCAGTTACTATACCTAGTCCACATACCGAAAAATATACTGGAAACTTTATCCCAAGTCGTTTAGCTTTCATTTGATCTTCAAACTTTTATGAGTGATTGACAAAAACAAGATGTTTCTGCATCCTTTTATGACCTTTTGATTTTCGACTGGATTTTTTCATCTTCTATTACCAGCACTGAAGAGCAACCCTATCTAGTCAACTCCCTGGCTTCTACCACTGCATATATATATATACATATATAAAGTTTGCAAGATGCAGATCTTGGGTAGCGATGTCATGTAATGTCCATGCATGGAACTGGAGCTGCATGAAACTTTCACATTGACAGAATATGCTCAAAAAGAGTGGTGGATGTGCAACAATTTTTTATTATATTTTTTTATTAGCTTGCTCACATGTTTGAGGTGAGAAAAAGATACGCCCAAACTGACATCCAAATTTAAAAAAGACAAAAACATAAAGGACATCCATCTTTTAAGACATTTTGGCTTGATGGTCTTTGGGTGGTCCTAAGTATAATTTCCACAAGTATTACAAATAGTACAATTCAGCATAAATTTATTTTGAAACTATTATCAGTTCCAAAATACAGATACCTGTGTAAGCACTGCACCACTTTCATCTACGCAAAAAACAAGTTTAAATATGTACAGAAAGTTAACAGGAAACAAAATCATACACTGATACAGATCTCTTATAAAACTGCTATGGAACATTTACGAAGTCTTGTAAAATGGTATAAAGAATAAATTGCAAAGAATATCATTATATAATTTTAAAACAATACATGCTGATTAAAAGATTAAGGCATGATAAAACTAATGAGAGCACAATCTCCAAAATCGTTGATGATCATGAAAATGTAATAGTCTAATACACACACAGTCTGAAAGAAACACAACCATGAGTGCAAGTGCACACAGACAAAGGAAGACAGTAAGAATGAAAAAAACAAAGAAAGAAATGTGGCTTGTGACTTAATAGTTCACACGGAAAATGCATAGATGCTGATTGATAATGACAGCAAACAGAAAATAGCATTTGAAAAACAACATTGTCCCTTATTCCTGAATTATCTAAGCTTATTGCTGATTGAACAAAGACTCCATGCTGCCTGTATGACACCACACAAAAAATACTTTGAAGTACACTGTATATAGATTGTCAATATCTAAACTAAAGCCAACAGTGGAACGTGTTCCAGTGTCCCATCTTATCGTCACTCTTGACAGAACCACCAGTGCTGCACAGCTCTGTTGCAAGCACCACCAAAGTGAACAGAATCATCCTTTGAAGTAAACTGTATATAGATTGTCAATATCTAAACTAAAGCCAACAGTGGAACGTGTTCCAGTGTCCCATCTTATCGTCACTCTTGACAGAACCACCAGTGCTGCACAGCTCTGTTGCAAGCACCACCAAAGTGAACAGAATCATCCTTTGAAGTAAACTGTACATGTACAGATTGTCAATATAATATTTACTGACTGGTAAAGGATCCCTGCATGCAAATTCGTTTGACTAAACTAAAGCTAACAGTGGAACATGTTCCAGGTGTGATACAAAACTGATGCTGTAGCTTCGGTATGTTCAGTTACGAAACTGTGGTTTGATTGTCTTTGTTGTCTTGTGCTATGGTGTGGAAGCAGACCAGTAAAGGATTGCAAACATTTTCCTCTTGCCTCTTGTATGCTTCAGAGACTGAATACAGTGTCACATCTTTTAACAGACAGAACCACTAGTACTACACAGCCATGTTGCGAGCACCACCAAAGTGAACAGAATCGTCCAACCCCATCCTTGCTGGGATGACCACTGTGAGACTGGCAACGATGAAGAGCACTGCAGACACAGCCTCCAGTACAAAGCTGCAGCCGAGATGCGTGTTTTCCTGGATATTCTGGGCCAGGGCGTTGAAGGCCGGACTCGAGGTTCCCAGCATGCTCATCTGGTCCTTCATCATCTGGCTGAACTCGGTGCCGAACACAATGACACCAATCAGCAGCAGAATGCCTGGGCATACAGAAGGTAGCAGTCAGCATGTATTCATCACTTTACAAATTACTGCTGTAAAGTTGGTTCAGCGACAGAGGGAGTAAAAAAAATAACAACTATGTTTAAAAGGCAATGAGCAACACATGATGTGTGAATGTTCAATACATACATATTAAATGATGAATAAAAAACAAATTAAGGGCCCATCCCAATTCATAAAGAATAAAAGATGGTGGCAACTGGCATGCACAGGTTAATATTTCAAAATAATAAATTACACCTGCAAAAACCAGTTATTTATTACAACAGGTCAGTTAGCAAATTAACACTAATACTAAGCAGTCTGTGGTCTGAAGTATTATTAATTATACTTTACAGTGTCCCAAAACTAAACAATTACTGTGTTTGCAAACAACTAAACAATTACTGTGTTTGCAAAGTATACAATTACAAGTACTGTATGTATAGTAGTTTAGTACATCAGGAGGCATAATTATTTTTACA
Organism: Alviniconcha marisindica; assembly: GCA_018857735.1. NCBI lineage: Eukaryota > Metazoa > Mollusca > Gastropoda > Provannidae > Alviniconcha > Alviniconcha marisindica. Next base: position 132,020 of record JABMCL010000650.1, read on the forward strand.
AATAAGCATTTCTTACACTTATTTGCTTAGTCTTTAAACAAGACCTATTACTAGAATGTTTTTTAGTTTTACTAGTTTAGTTTTTCTACAACTGTACAAGTTTTACTAGTTTAGTTTTTCCACAACTGTACAAGTTTTACTAGTTTAGTTTTTCTACAACTGTACAAGTTTTACCAGTCTAGTTTTTCTACAACTGTACAAGTTTTACCAGTCTAGTTTTTCTACAACTGTATGTTTTACTAGTTTAGTTTTTCTACAACTGTACAAGTTTTACCAGTCAAGTATAAGTTTTACTAGTTAAAGTAGTTTAGTTTTTCTACAACTGTGCAATTACCAGTTTAGTTTTTTTACAAGTACAACTGTACAAGTTTTATTAGTTTAGTTTTTCTATAACTGTACAAGTTCTGTCTTCAGATTTTCATCCTTTCAAACAAGTATACTTGTGAGAAATGTATTACTTGGTCTAGTTTTATCAGTAATATAACTAATAAAAGAACAAATTAAACAATGGTCTATTTTTTATCTACAATATCATTATCAACTGATTTAATAACAACATTCTGACCATTCAAGAAATTGATACACACACACACACACACCCCACCCCCAACAAAGATTTACAAATGCTCAGTCAATGATGCAATAAATCATAAGATAAATTACCAGCTGTGAATGATATTCCTGCGATGATATAAGGCAGCAGCCGAGCACGGTCACCCTTGCTGTCTCCCAGGCAACCGTAGATTGTGAGCGCCAGAGCCATACCTCCTGCCAGCAAAGTCAGGATACCCAGGGCCTGCACCGCCTTCATCCAGTCTGAAAATCACCAAGATAATCATTAAAAATAAAATCACCTGAAATGTCAGCTTCAAACTTATTATTAAGTACCCCTTTCCCTGCCCATGCCCTGCTTAATGTTCCAAACTGTCAGTCTGTCTGAAAAAGAAGTTTAGCAAAGAACAAATGGTCATTTTCCCCACATGAGAATATGATCAATATCACAAGTCTGAAGTGAACTTCAACTAGTTCAAGCAGGATTATATGGGATATGGGACATCAAATAATCATGCAGATCTATGGGAAGCACACTTTCTAGGATGTTATATATGGTGTCCTAAGGCCAGGAAAAAGTTAACAAAAATTAACAAACCACCAATGTACAAAAAAATACAAACAACCAACAGCTAGTATGTAAGTTGTAACTGATGAAAAAAATCATTCTTGTCCATCCTTTTCGGTTTCACACATGGGTGACACACAAACACATCGATCACTGTGCATGCTATTGTTAATGGTCTATGTTAATGACTAAATGAGTATAATATATATAATGCTCCACACTTTGATCAAGAATAAGACTCATATTAATATTTAGGCAATATCCACTTTAAGCCCCGTCAGTTCACTGTCCTCAAACGGTTTGAGGATGCGTGTGTGCGTGTGCTTGTGTATAGTACAGAATGAACTGATAGTGATACATGGATATGCCAGCATAGTGAAGTAGTAGTGTATACGTTAAGTTCATTCCGTCCACACACACACACTATGACACACACTATGACACACACAGTTTCATACTATTTGAGGACCGCAAACCGACAGGGCTAAAAGTGGACATTGCCAATATTTATTATAGTTAATAGTACTTAATAAATGTGGGCCTGGGCCAATGACCGGTGGTTGAGTGGCATACATACTGAGACATGTTGATAATTGCCACGCTTCGGATTAATAGTAATCAAAATGATGTATAATTAATCAGTCTGGCGGCATAACTCACCTGGTACGTCGCTGGAACTGAGTTTCTGACACATGCTCAAACTCAAAGCTGCAGATGAGCCACCAGTATCACTATCAGTATCACTAGTAAAAGTTGTATCAGGAACATGCTCCGTTTCGGGCCACTCCGGATTTAAATAGTCTTGTCCCGTTGCGTCCCCCTGTTGGTCAAACTCTTCGTCCGAGTTCTGCCCGGCATCGGACATAACTTGGCCTTGGCCGTGGTCCATACCCTGGCCCATGTCCCTCTTGATACAGAACTGCCACAGCCCCGTGGTCACGCTCAGGCCCACCTGGTTCGCGGGTGTGTTAGACCCCATGCCATTGGCACTCGTAATTCCGGCCGTACCCCTCATATCCATCTTCAGGCTAACCCAGTAATGCGTGACGAAACCGACCAGGTGTAAAACGACACCGAAGAGCAGGAGACCTAACCCGATAGCACGAAATACAGCAACCATGATGGTATTGATGATATTAAGTCAAACACCGTGGATGTTCGTCGTCCACGTGCAGGTCTGCAGTGCGCCGCGCAGCAATCCAAAACTGAGAAGAAAAGTCTACAGATAGTCACGGTCAATGTTCAAAGACAGCCGCTCAGCTACTCAGTCTCCGCAAAGATTTCCGTGGACTTTAAGGATGCGCGGGTAGTAAACGTTAGTTTCGCTGAATTGCGGTGCCTGAGCAATGAACAAGTTGTTGCGCGATTTCTGGTTTTACTGGTTCATTGCTAGCAGAAAAAGGGCAGACCAATCACACCGTCGCACTACGAGTTTTTCCGCGAAGCATGGGAATTTCGAAGAAAGGCCAGTACGACAGGCTGTTCCGCGAAGCTTCCGGTGCACTGCGTTCATTCAAAGATTACAAAGATTGTATTTATAATCTTTGGTTCGGTGTTCAGTGTCATGGCCACTGAGCTAAACCGGTCACGGCACTGTTCCTCTGGCAGCCGTCTTGTGGATGGGCCATTGCGGGATGGGCCTGGTTGCACAGGCTACGTACCCATCAAACAGACAAAGAAGAGTTGCCTCCCTGGGATCGGTCGCAAAAGTATTTTCTTTTTCTGACACGTTGAACACACACACACACACACACACACACACACACACACACACACACACACACACACTGGCTGCGGACACGCACACACGGCGCACACAGCTAGTCACACACACACACCACACACACACACACACACACACACACACACACACACACACACACACACACACCACACACACACACACACACAACACACAACACACAACACACACAACACACACCACACACACTCTCACCACACACACCACACACACACACACACACACACACACACACACACACACACACACACACACACACACACACACACACACACACACACCACACACACATGACACTGACACACACACACACACGCACACACACACGCACACACATACACACATACACACACACACACACACACACACACACACACACACACACACACACACACACACACACTGAGCCGTGTCATAACACTTTAATGAACATAGAATGGCTGAAAACCAGGTCGAGACGGACGCAAATGACTGACTGTCTATATCATGCAGCCGCCAGGTGGCGGCGTCAAGAACCCTCATCTCTCAGTCTCGGCTAACTCATCGCTGAACTAGACTCGCGTCACCACTCAGTGACGATTCCGGCGGCGGTGATTCTCGGCGGTAAGAACTATGATGACTCAGTGACGGGTCAGTCAAGTCAGGACTACTGCTGTGCCGCGGCTCGGCAGTTGCCTAATGATATGCTCGACTGATGTCAAACCGCCGAAATATCAAGTTCTTTTTGCCCGTGCCGGCAGCACTGAGAAAATAAGACGTCCATTTACTTGGAAAGCTCAAATCGGATCCGGCCACTCCGGACTGAGATTTCGCTTCTGTTTTCCACGTCACATGAGGCCCACGGCAGAAGCTTGAGTGATGGAATCAGCCAACTCGTGCATAATGGATCTTGCGTGGCAGCGGTTTGTCGGTTGCGGCACCTCGTTAGCACTGTGCGCGGACCGGTTAACTCAATCTGTAGGCCGTTCGCTTCTGGCCGGGACTAACCGACACGGCTGCCTCCATGGGAGTTTCCGTCTCTCTTAAGGCCTCTAATGACGACTGATGCCATCATTGCAAAGATGTCCTCTCTCTCTCTCTCTCTCTCTCTCCTCTCTCTCTCTCTCTCTCTCTCTCTCTCTCCTCTCTCTCTTCCAAGTCCCCCTTCTCTCTCTCTCATTGCATAAGTGTCCCCCCCCTCTCCTCTCTCTCTCTCTCTCATTCAAACGTTTCTCTCTCTCTCTCTTCTCCTCATCCCCCCCCCCCCTCTCTCGCTCTCTCAGCAAAGGTGCTCTTTTCTTTCCCCTCCCCGCCACGTTCTGTCTCTCTACCCCCACCCCGCCTTCTCTCTAAGTACACGTCTCAGTCTCGCCTCCGGCTGCTACGTAACTTGGTGTGTGTTTGTTGTGTGTGTGTGTGTTTGTGTTGTGGTCTGTGTGTGTGTGGTGTGTGTTGTGTGTGTTGTGTTGTGTGGTGTGTGTGTGTGTGTGTGTGTTTGTGTGTGTGTGTCAGTGTGTGGTGTGTGTGTGTGTTGTGTGTTTGTGTGTGTGTGTGTGTGTGTGTGTGTGTGTTGGTGTGTGGGTGTGGTGTGTGTGGTGTGTTGTGTTTGTGTGTGTGTGTGTGTGTTGTGTGTCGTGTGGTGGTGTGTGTGTGTGTGTGGTGTGTGTGTTCATTGCGTGTGTGTGTTTCATGCGTGCGAGCGTGCGTGCGTGCGTAAGTGGGTGTATGTGGGTGTGGGTGACGAGCAAGAGAGAGAGAGAGAGAGAGAGAGAGTGGAAGGACTGAGGAGTTGGGGTAGGGGGAGAGAAGCGGCCGGAGAGGGACGGTATTGCGTGAGGGTGTAACCAAATCAGCACTGCGTTCGTATTCCTCGAATACACTGCGTAAAGTAGGACAACAGTGGACCAGAAAATTCAACAGTCCCAAATACAAATCAACTGCACGCTCAACAGAAGAACATCTAGTTATTGGATTACCGTCCTCCGCCATGTTGGTCAACCACACTGGATCAACACACAAGGGAGTTAATTAGCGCTGGAAATACGTAACACAAGGACAACAACAAAGACCTGAGTCGCCTACGGTAACTCTCACCTGGCATTCGTGTAAATACAAGGTACATCAAACTCCACTAGAGGTACATCTTCAAACACCCCACACCCACACACACACACACACCACCACACACACACACCACCACCACCCCCCCCCCCCCCCCCACCACACACACACACACACACCACCACAACCACACACACACACACACACACACGCACACAAACACACACACACCACCCACACACCCAACAACACACACCACCCCCACACACACACCAACACACACACACCCCCCCCCCCCCCCCTCCACACACCCCACCCACCCCCCCCCACACCCCCCCCACCCCAACAAACACAGCAACAACAACAACAACAACACACAAACAAACAAAAAACACCAACATACAAAAACAAGGAAAACAAACAAACAAGCAAACAAACAAACAACAACAACAACAAAAAACAAAACAAAACAAAACAAAGCAAAAAACAAAACAATCCTAGCACGACAGATCAGTTACTTGAGTGGCCTAACGTCACGATGAGAGCGGTCAGTCAGTAACTGGACTTTAACGTCCTGTCAACCGCACAGGGTCACCTCAGGATGATCAAGGTCTGTCATCAACAAATGCATATTTCAAAACTCATCATTCATTTTGCAAACCCCTTTCTCTAGTCAAATCTATAAAATCAATTCCTCATACAAACATAAAACAAAACACGCGCTCGGGCACGCACGCACGCACGCACGCACGCACGCACGCACGCACGCACGCACGCACGCACGCACGCACACACACACACACACACACACACACACACACACACACACACACACACACACACACACACCTGAACACACACACACACGGCGCGCACACACACACACACACAACACACGCGCACGCGCGCGCGCCGCACGCACGCACGCACGCGACACACACGCCCCCACACACACACCACACACACACCACCACACACACACACACACACACACACACACACCACAACGATGACTGAAGTGCCGTCTCGCTCCAAGCTGACAACCCAGCATTCCCGTGGAAGAGACACTCAGCGGATGCTGTCAGAGACGCCAGTGGCTTCACGTGGCGACGATTTATGGTATTTCGGTGTGTGCTGATTGGCAATGGAACGCTGTATCCCCGGGGAAAGCGCTGGCATTTGTCCTACTTTGCACACCGCAAAGATGCTCAAATCAGCTCCTGTTGGGCACCAAAGAAGCTTTTGCCACCGAGAATCAATCAGTTGAAAGGGAGGCTTTTCTGACTCCTTTGTGAAGGGTGCGTTTGCGAAAGTATCCCTTAGAATCGCAAACGTTTTGATAGACAGTTTTATTCGTGGGTTTGTTATTATTTACAATTTGAATAACAGGATTTGGGGGTGCAGTCATCACTGACATTGTTACTGTGCACAGTAAAAAGCTCATTCCTGGTAAGTACCGCTCCAAAATCGTTTGACTCTTAGCTGGATTTCGTTGAAAAACAATCAACTGTAGAAAATCAGTCAATGGGATGCAATAATTGTAAGCTACAAATAGTTGAATAGAATGATCCTCAATTTTCGCTGTCATTACAAAGACCTGAGACCTGAGTCTCGGTACGGCAATGTAAGCGATACTGGCAAGTGGATTCACTGAAAAGATGTAATGTTGATAAACCGATAGTTGGCTCGCTACTTAGTAAAACAATTTTATCGTCACGTCAACCGCATAGTCAACACACAAGGGTGTAAATTAGCGCTCGAAAGACGTCACGCAAACACACCAGCAAAGACCTGAGTCGCCTACGGTAACTCTCACCTGGCATGCGAGTAAATACAAGGTGTATAAAATACTCCAGAGCTACATCCTCTAAGCCGCACAGTGTCACCCCAGGGCTAACAGACACCATCATAAATCAATTAACATTAAAAGCTCTTCTCATATCTAAATCTATACCCAGGTCGATCAGATCTACGAACTCAGCCTAAACACAAGTACAGCACGGCCAGTCCCACAACAGGCCGGAATGGTTACATTCCTTAATCAGTCAATCAGAAAGCCACACACCAAAACCCAATCCAACCAATCCATCAAACACCCTTCCGTGGCTCGTCGCTGGAAGGAAGGAAGGAAGGAGGGAAGGAAGAAGAAGAAGTAAGTAAGTAAGTGAAGTGAGTGAGTGAGTGAGGGGGGTGAGTGAGTGAATGAGTAAGGTTAATAAGCTGGTTTTGAGAGAAAAAGGAAAGAAGAAAGTAAGCAAAGCAAGCAAGCAAGCAAGCAAGCAAAAGTAGTAAGGATGAGTGAGGAGTGAGTGAGTGAGTGAGTGAGTGAGTAAGTAAGTGAGTAAGAAAAGTAAGTAAGTAAGTACAGTGTGTTTTGCGAAGAAGAAGAAGAAGAAGAAGAAGAAGAAGAAGAAGAAGAAGAAGAAAGACAAATAGACTAAAAAGCTGTGGACTTCTTTCTTTTTTTGGGGGGGGGGGGGGGTCTCCGTGGAAAAATTTAGTCACAAACTACAAGATCTTGACACACGGCTGAAAAGGCGGGCCACGGGTGGAGGTTGGGGGGGGGGGGAGACTGAGGGAGGGCGGGGGGGCGGGGGTGGGAGGCGGGCGGGGGGAGGGCGTTCAGTTGACGTCTTGTGCTGTATTGCGCAACTTTAAACAGCTCAACGAGAACAACAGGGTTGACACATTCACTCTGCTCGTAAAGGCGCCAAGCAGCTAAGGGAGATAATGCGTCTCAGTTGACGTCACACGTAGGGATACACAACAGGGACACACAACTGTTAGCTGCAGACCTGAATTCTACACCTCCCGCACTGAGAAACAACTTTTGGCTAACAACAAGAACACCGAGAATACACGCACGCACGCACGCACGCACGCACGCACGCACGCACACAAACAAACAGACACACAGACACAGACACAACACACACACACACACACACACACACACACACACACACACACACACACACACACACACCACACACACACTCACACACACACACACAAACAAACAACACACACACACACACACACACACACCACACACACAC
>JABMCL010000650.1:145000-147500 GCA_018857735.1 Alviniconcha marisindica
GTGTGTGGTGTGTGTGTGTGTGTGTGTGTGTGTGGTGGTGTGGTGCGTGCGTGCTGTGTGTGTGTGCGTGCGTGCGTGGTGTGTGTGTGTGTGTGTGTGTGTGTGTCGTGGTTGGGTGTGGGTGTGTGTGTGTGCGCTGCGTTTGTGTGTGTGTGTGTGTGTGTGTGTGTGTGTTGTGTGTGTGTGTGGTGTGTGTGTGTGTGTGTGTTGTGTGTTGCGTGTGTGTGCGTGTGTGTGTGTGTGCGTGAGTGTGCGTGTGTGTGTGTGTGCGTGTGTCGTGGTGTGTGTGAGTGGTGGTGTGTGTGTTGTGTGTGTGTGTGTGTGTGTGTGTGTGTGTGTGTGTGTGTGTGTGTGTGTGTGTGTGTTGGACTGTGTCAGTTTGTGTCAGTGTGTCAAAACGGCACAGCATAGTCCCTACCAAATGGTGGTCAGACCGCAAGCTCAGTGTGAGGAGATAAAAGGGATTTAGAGCCCATTGCGAAACCCACACTCAACGCCTCGCTTTCCGGCACACGGATGTCGTAAACCAACGGTTGGTTCCTTGGAGCTTGTGCGGAACCTAGGACTGTTATAACACTGACAGGCCAAATCAGGGTAACCTAGGTCTGTTATCACACTGACAGCCCAAATCAGGGTAACCTAAGTCTGTTATCACACTGACAGCCAAAATCAGGGTAACCTAGATCTGTTATCACACTGACAGCCCAAATCAGGGTAACCTAGGTCTGTTATCACACTGACAGGCCAAATCAGGGTAACCTAGGTCTGTTATCACACTGAAAGCCCAAATCAGGGTAACCTAAGTCTGTTATCACACTGACAGCCAAAATCAGGGTAACCTAGGTCTGTTATCACACTGACAGCTAAAATCAGGGTAACCTAGATCTGTTATCACACTGACAGCCCAAATCAGGGTAACCTAGGTCTGTTATCACACTGACAGCCCAAAATAAGGTAACCTAGATCTGTTATCACACTGACAGCCGAAATCAGGGTAACCTAGATCTGTTATCACACAGGCATCCAAAACCAGGGTATGATGAACTTCTGATGACATGCAAATACCAGTCTTGATTGCCCCCCTCAAAACTGCCCACCGCCTTTTTATTTCATATTTTATAACTCCGTGAAACTGTCGAAGGTCTCAATTTAACTCACATCCCAGCGCAAAATTTGTTTTTTGCGAGAAGATAGGGGCCTAAGGTAGCGGCTTATAAAGTTCCATTTGGAACCATGCAATCACTGATACCCTAAAATAGCTTTCTGCTTCGAACTCTCTGCGTGGTCAATTTCATTTCTGCTCCAGACATTGGAGTTAGAGATTTTTATCAAATGCCATCTTGCTGTTCTATGTCTCACTTGGGAAGGAATTCGGGGTGGGCGAAGAGGGGGGGGGGGCTGGGGTGTTGGGGGGGGGGGGGAGGGGGGGGGGGGAGGGGGGGAAAGGGGAGGGGGGAAGGGGGAGGGGGGAGGGGGAGTGATTTCCTCCTTGGCTATGGCGCAACTGAGTTTCCCTTTACCCGCGATTTAAAAAAACAGGCACAACTACATCGACCGGTCGATTAGGGAGGGGTGGGGGTCGTAATGAAGGGGGTGGGGGTGATGTGGGATGGGGGACTTTTCGTGGTCAAAGCTGTACCTGTGATATACATGTATTCACACAGTTTTCCTCACCCATGACACTGAATAAAGACTTAACTTGAACAACGGTACGGGCGAGGCTTCTGGTTTGATGGATGACAGTCTACTTCGGTGAAAACAGTCGAACGAAGAATCGTAAAGCCTTGAACTGAGTACATCAACATCGCTATACTCCACCGACCAACGCCCAGAATGGCAACATCATACGAATCATCAAGGCACAGCAAGAACGCGAAACAATCGTGAGTTGTTTTCAGGTATAATTTCAATCATATAAAATGTTGCACCCCTTTGGGGGACACTAAAACAATGTTGGTCCGATTTTGGTTTGTCAAAGGCTGTTCAAAAGCAGGTCTCCAGCAATTTGGATGTAAACCCGTTTGAAATTTGACTTTTCTTTTTTTCTTTTTTTCTTTTTTTCTTTTTTCTTTTTTCTTTTTCTTTTTTCTTTTTCCCCTTCTTCTTTTTTCCCCTTCTTTTTCTTCCTTCCTTTTTATTTTTTATTTTATTTTTTTAGTCCCGGGTAAAAGTCTGTATTTTTAGATCAGTGGTTTCCGCCTGTGCCTAGAGGGCAGACGCCCCAGAAATCCAGACTACATTTGAAGTTTTCCGCACTTGTGAGACATTCAGGAAGTCTGTCGAATCAAATAGCCACGGAATAGTCTGTTATAGCGCTCGACGACTTTTTTTTCTTCCTTCCTGACAAGAAATTGCAGGATTAGCTCTCTCACCAATCCTGCCTTTCCCAGGTCTTTGATCCCCATCCTTCCCCGTCAGTTCTCGTTCCATTTTGTCTTGCTCTTTATACGTCCCCCCTCCCCATCCCCCCTCCACCCCTCATCCCCCCCCCCCCCCCCCC
>JABMCL010000650.1:160000-167500 GCA_018857735.1 Alviniconcha marisindica
TAACCACTGAGCTATCCCAGCTCAACGCACAACCATCGTCTGTCGCTTAGAGAATTCAGCTCCCTCCCCGCTGGACCTGACTGGTTAGCGACACTTTATTTTTTATCACGAGCATATAGAAATGTTTCAATGAAGCCAAATGATGCTTTTACACATTGATCGGAGGCCAGAGAAAGTGCCGTTTTGTAGGTCAATAATAAAAAATATAGTGAATCAGGTGTCTTTAAAGAATCGATCTGACCCACACCAAATCGTAGCAAGGGTAAGGTCTTGAACAGGAAATTTGTATAAGAGAATCGACCTTCACTAAAACAAATCTTCAGGGCTTTCTCTCACTGCAGTAGCAACTACAACCACATGCAGGCAGGCGAGCGCGCGCCCGCACTCACACACACACACACACACACACACACACACACACACACACACACACACACACACACACACACACACACACACACACACACACACACACACACACACACACACACACACACACACACACAAAAACAAACACACACACACACACACACACACAACACACAACAAAACACAACAACAACACAATACAAAACATTTCTATCTCTCTCTTTCACATCTCTCTCTCTCTCTCTCTCTCTTTTCTCTCTCTCTCTCTCTCCACACACACACACATACACACGCAAAACACGCTCGACGAAATGGAAAATCGACTTGAAGCTAATAACATGGCAGACAACTTAGGAGCAGAGAGGCTGGGACAAGACCAAATGGCAGTTTTCCATATCTAATCAACTAGGATTATTGGAGTACATAGATGAGATGCAAATGAACGGGTCTGAATTCGTAGTCCGCATCCCACGAAGCGCCATGCCTTCCATAAACACACGTGTAGATCTATCCCAGCAGACAATCTGGGTGCGTGAGGTTCTGAAAGGAAACTGCTCGGAACGGGACATAATAAGAACTGCTCGGAACGGGACATAATTAGGATTCAACACTTCTCACCTGTGTAGCTAGCTGTCTGACGTTTGGCTTAGGTTGAGTCGTTTCTTCAGCTGAAGGTAGTAATGATTTTTCGATTTATTTTTTATTTTTTATTTTAATTTTTATTTTATTTTTTAATTTTTGTTTGCTGTATTTTTTATTATTACTCTCTTTTAGTTTTTCCTTCTTATTTAATTTCTTTGTTGGCACTGATCAAGCTTCTCGAATTGATTTGAAGCAAACCAGTTCTTTCCTTGAAAGCATTCATGTTCACAACCAGAAGAGGGGAATTACTAGGAATGATAGTCATGATGACAGATATGTCCGTATACTCAACGTGCGCGCACGTGCGCGCGTGCCGGCCACGCAAAGAGAGAGAGGAGAGAGAGAGAGAGAGAGAGAGAGAGAGAGAGAGAGAGAGAGAGAGAGAGAGAGACAGAGACAGAGACAGAGAGACAGAGAGACAGAGAGAGAGAGAGAGAGCAAAACCGAACCTCTCCAGATTCAGTTAATTTGCTAGTCACTCTAGTGGTACATGCCCCTGTTTTCAGAGGCTTCCCAGCTTGCTTGCACTTAGCATAAAGAACTGAATTGGACCCGGAAAAGGCCTTTATGCTCCAAGCTGGTTCTCTCTGAAGGGAATAGTTTTATTTTTTCTTATTCTTCTCTTTTTATTTTTTTTATTTTAATTTTATTTTTAGTGTGCGAACAGCTTTTAAAGGGTATCGATTAGCCATTAGCTGTAAAAACACATACCGTACTAGATCTAGTTCATCAAAAAGAGAGCGTTACTCTCTGATGCCGTAGAATCCAGTTCTTTTCCTTTGTAGAGTGCTGTCATTATCCGTCTCTCTCTACATATATAATACATTATGTTTCAGATTACACAGTAATAGCTCAAATTACATATGATAATATCATACAGTCTTCTAGCTTCTCTGTCTCTATCTCTGTCTTTCTGCTTATAAATACATGTATAAATGAGTGATGTGCGCATTGTATGCGTGTGTGCATCTGGCATTGTGAACACGCAAGTTTTGTGTGGAGGTTTTCATGCTTCATGCATAAAACACCCGCCCCTTCTTTCATGCTTCATATAAGGATATGAATAATGTTTTGCAAATATTATTATTATTAGCTTAGCAAGGACTAGTTGTGGGCAGGTTTCGCTGTCTCTGTCTGGCTGGCTGTCTCTGTCTGTCTGTCTGTCTGTTTCTCTCTGTGTCTCTGTCTCTCTGTGTGTCTCTCTCTGTCTCTTTGCCTCTGTCTCTCTGTGTGTCTCTGTGTGTCTGTGTGTCTGTGAGTCTGTGTGTCTGTGTGTGTGTGTGTGTCTGTGGTGTGTGTGTGTGTGTGTCTGTCTGTCTGTGTCTGTCTGTCTGTCTGTCTGTCTGTCTGTCTGTCTGTCTGTCTCCTCTCTCTCTCTCTCTCTCTCTCTCTCTCTGTCTCTCTCTCTCTCTCTCTCTCTCTCTCTCCATATATACAAATATGAGGCGCCCCCCCCCCAACCCACCCCACTCTCTCTCTCTCTCTATCTCTCCATATACACTAATATGAGGCGCCTTCTCCTCACTCACCCCATCCCACCCCAAACTATCAAGGCTGCCTTGATCCCAATAACCAAGTCTGGCCAGGAAATGACGTCCACACCCCTGTTGCTCCACGTCTGCTGCTATATTTCAAAAGCACCCTCACCCCCCCCCCACCCCCAAAAAAAAAAAGAAAAAAAGAGAAAAAAAGAAAGACAGAAGAAGACGAAGAAAAGAAAGAAGGAAAAAAGGAAAGAAAGAAAGAAAGAAAGAAAGAAAGAGAAAAAAGAAAGAAAGAAAGAAAAAAGAAAGAAAGAAAGAAAGAAGCAGCAATCCATTTAAAATTTTCAAACGAAAAGAACCATGCATTTTTCTCTCTCTCTCTCTCTCTCCACAGTTAGCTGGAAGTTCGTTGTTTCCGCTCCCGGAGCGAAGAGCTTCCTCAGAGGACAAGGCGAGTTAATTATGAAACTATCGATCGCGCTGTGGCTGCAGCAAACTGCGGCACAACAAGCACGTCAAGAGTAAGTGTGTATGTATGATACTCCGCGTCAATCGCAGCCTATGCAAGTGTAAATGTGTAAATGTGTGTGTGTGTGTGTGTGTGTGTGTGTGTGTGTGTGGTGTGGTGTGGTGTGTGTGTGTGTGTGTAGAGAGGGGAGTAGAGAGAGAGAGAGAGAGAGAGAGGAGAGAGAGAGAGAGAGAGAGAGAGAGAGAGAGAGAGAGAGAGAGAGAGAGAGAGGAGAGAGTAAAATATTAATGTGTATGTAATGATACTCTCCGTGAATCGCAGCCTATACACGTGTGTGTGTGTGTGTGTGTGTGTGTGTGTGTGTGTGTGTGTGTGTGTGTGTGTGTGTGTGTGTGTGTGTGTGTGTGTGTGGTGTGTGTGTGTCGCTGTGTGTGTGTGGTGTGTTTGTTGTACTTTGTGGTCTCTCTGTGTTTTGTGTTGTGGATGTCGTGGGTTCTGTCTGTCTGTCTCTGTCTCTGTTGTCTTTTCTGTCTTCTCTGCTTTTTCTCTCTTTTTCTTCTTCTCTCCTCTCTCTCTCTCTCTCTCTCTCTCTCTCTTTTCTCTCTCTCTATATATATTTTATATATATGATACTCTGCGTGAATCGCAGCCTATGCAATTCTTCTTCGTTTTGCGTTTTCGCGTGATTTATTTTATTTCCATATAAGTGATATTCAACTGATCATACAATTATTATGCTAAAAACATATATCAGCAAGTTGCATCAATAGAAATTTATGTAAAAAATCAAAACAAACTTATTTGCAGTCAACAACAACCATATAATTATACATTTATGTCTGTATCCATACTGATAATTAGTTTCGCTTGATCTATATCTCATACTCACAAGACCACATAATTATACGCGCATATATTAACACATTCATACACCCTAAATGTATGCTCGCACGATGATACTCAGAAAGATATTGTATAAAAACTGTCGCCTACTATATATTAATATATGCTTGATTTTATAGTACTTGTGATTATTTCAGTGTGTGTGAAATGCTTTAATATCGATGTACGCATTTACAGTACTTTGCTTCTTCTTCCCTTTTTTTCTTTTCTTCTTTTTTTCTTTTTCTTTTTCGGTTTTATCCTGACTTTTTTGTCATTTTGATATTGATGTATGCATTTATAGTACTTGTGCCTTTTTGATTGTCAAGCGGATTTTGATGCTGATAATGTACAGCGCCGCGAGATAGTAAATAATTACGGGGTATAGCGCTATATAAGAGTTATTATTATTATTACTTTCCGAAAAAAACTTTATTTAGCTATCAGCCTATTGAGATTGTGGTACGGATATACACTGGTGTCAAACCTGCGTTTCCTCCATCGGTTACCCCACACCCACGTGTATACAATGGCGTCATGCTGGTTTTTCCTCCACCGGTTACCCCACACCCACGTGTATACAGTGGTGTCATGCTGGTTTTTCCTCCACCGGTTACCCCACACCCACGTGTATACAGTGGTGTCATGCTGGTTTTTCCTCCACCGGTTACCCCACACCCACGTGTATACAATGGCGTCATGCTGATTTTCCTCCACCGGTTACCCCACACCCACGTGTATACAGTGGTGTCATGCTGGTTTTTCCTCCACCGGTTACCCCACACCCACGTGTATACATGGCGTCATGCTGGTTTTTCCTCCACCGGTTACCCCCCACCCACGTCTATACAGTGGTGTCATGCTGGTTTTTCCTCCACCGGTTACCCCACACCCACGTGTATACAATGGCGTCATGCTGGTTTTTCCTCCACCGGTTACCCCACACCCACGTGTATACAATGGCGTCATGCTGGTTCTTCCTCCACCGGTTACCCCACACCCACGGGTGGGTCTACACTTGTCAAACCGGCGTTTACTCGATCGGTTTAGCCCACACCCACGTGTATACAATGATGTCATACTTGTTTTTCCTCCATCGGTTACCCCACGCCCACGGGTAGGTCTACACTTGTCAAACCGGCGTTTACTCGATCGGTTTACCCCACACCCAAACAGGAATGAATGACTGCCGCTTTGAATTGATTGAATGTCGGTGCGATGCATCGTCGGCCAGACGTGGTGAACAAATACCGGCGATATTTGACGCCGGCATTTTTAATGGAAGATAAGTTATTTGGCTGGCAGAGGGAATCTCCGACATTGCAACATCGACTCAGCCACCGTGCGTGTTGCTGCTGAACGTGGTCGTGCGATTTTGTGGCGAACTAGAATAACGGCGTGTGTGTGTGTGTGTGTGTGTGTGTGTGTGTGTGTGTGTGTGTGTGTGTGTGTGTGTGTGTGTGTGTGTGTGTGTGTGTGTGTGTGTGTGTGTGTGTGTGTGTGTGTGTGTGTGTGTGTGTGTACATATATATGCTTCTGAGCAAAGCAGCACTGGACATACAAAACTCGCCGAGAACGGCGGCGTACGCGTTCCTCGTAGGCCGCTGCACTAGCACAAGGGTGAGCTCCAAAACTCACTGACCCTCAGAGCCCAGGAGCTGTGTGAAAGTCGAGGTGGACGTCCTGGGCTCCCGTCCCCAATAAGCCTACGGTTTCTGTGGACGTAAAGCAACACTCAGCCAAACCATCACTGACCCTCCAAACTCGATTCTCGCCTTCAGTGTGGCAGCAGCTTTCGAGCGGCAGCCGCAACAAATATAATATAAACGCGTGCATTTGAATGTTTTATTCGTTCAGTGACGACTGGACAAGCGACAGTACACACACGCGTACGCGCGCGCGCGTACACACACACACACACACACACACACACACACACACACACACACCGTCTCTCTCTCTCTCTCTCTCTCTCTCTCTCTCTCTCTCTCTCGCTCCGCTCACACACACACACACACACACACACACACACACACACACACGTTCTCTACACACACACACACACACACACACACACACACACCGTCTCTCCTTCTCTCCGCTCGCTCCACGCTCACACCAACACACACCGTCTCTCTCTCTTCGCTCGCTCGCTAGCACACACACCTAATTTTGTTGCTCCACCACACACACACACACATTCCTACACACACACACACACACACAATCAACATATATATATATATATATATATATATATATATATATATATATTTTATTTGTATTAATAATTGTGGTGTGTTGGTGTGTGTGTGTGTGTGTGTGTGTGTGTAGGCCCCACACCGTCTGTGACAGGACCGGCTCCCCGTGCCGCCCGTACAGTGAGTGCCGCCAGTGGGGCTTGCGGTGACCTGCTGTCGTGCACGAACTGACACTGCCACTCTTTCTGTTTTGACGCATCACCGTGCTGCTGCTTTACTGTCGGAGCGGCGTCATGCCTTCCGACTGCTTCATCCATCACTCTCGCTGCCCCCGCCACAGCCAGCTAGAAAGCAACGACGACGACGACACGACGCCGTGCTGCTGATTGACGTTGTTGCCACCACCACGACTTCCAAACGTGTGGGATGGGCGCCGCCGGTGGGAGTAGCGCTGTAGTGTCAGCCACTGGCTAGAAACAGAGAGTCGGCTGGAAATGGGAACTGGTCGTCCCGGGCCATGGCCATTGTCTGTTGGCTTGAATATCGATGCCAGGCCGGCGCCAGTCTGCGGCGTGTGTTGTAGTATACTGACTGCGTGTGCTGGTTAAGTCAACCGGTGCAACTCCTGCGCATCAACCGGGCCGACGCTGGACCACTGCGTGTGGTTATGACACGGTTTACAACAACCTGTTTCAGCCTGTCGTAGGGTCTGAATAGACTGAGGAACCAGCACAGGCTCCTTTGTGTTGTGTGTGTGTGTGTGTGTGTGTGTGTGTGTGTGTGTTGCTTCTTCTTGGGCTTAGAGTCTGGCGGTACAAACAGATCGATATCCACTGAGTGTGAGCCTAGGATTTTCCTGTGTGGCCCAGTTCTGTGTTTGTTTCTTCCTCTCGGTATCATATGTATATATATCCACTACGGAAAAAAGGGTGGGACAACAGGAGAAACTGACTGATCAGTTTCGTGATGTTTTTTGTTTCATGAAGCTTACACTGGGACTCGTATAGGCAAAGTCAATGCTTTTTTTGTCCGGCTTTTGTCCAGACACTGTCCATAACGAAGGCGGGTTACTCGCGAGACAGAAAGGGCGAGTTGTGTTTGCCCGCCCGCCAAAACATCAGAGTCGTGACTTAGAAAACTTCAAGGTCCTAGAGGTTTGAACGAGATGCTGTGACCACAGTGCTCCGGCAGCTCTTTGATTAAAGCGTGTGTACAATTATCGAAGGTGAATATGAACAGCGGTGATAATCAGTCCAGGCTTCGAATTTAGCCTCGCACGGACATTTCAAACCACCGACAGCTCTGTGATATAACAATACCACCCCACCCCACCATCCACCCCGACACCACCCCCACCTTTCTCCACTTTCCTCGCCACTGACAATGTAACAGCCTGGCTGCGGTCAGTCTGGTTGCCCCTGACAACGCAAACTCGCCGCCGGTTACCTGTGCG
>JABMCL010000650.1:175000-180000 GCA_018857735.1 Alviniconcha marisindica
CAAGTCAAAACGAAAACAATTAACAAAGGCAAAGAGATGTAGACCCTGTGAGATCTACACGCATCACATGTGTAAATTGAAAACAAAAGTTTAAAAACAACGCTTATTTCGTTCTGTCCAGTCAAGCGTTCAGGCACGTGTTAATTAAGGGTAAACACCAACAAGCTGATGTTGAACACTGATAAAAGAAAAGTAGTGGCTGCTGGCGCTTCACCTCTCCTCACGCTGGTTGACAGTGATTCTGCAACATCGGGGGAAGCAGTATCAGCACTCGAAGCTTCTGTGAAGCACCTCGAAGTTCAAATTAACAGGACTTTCTCCAAGGAGGAACAGGAGCAGATCAGCAGCATTTGTCGCGCCTCTTTTGTTGAATTAAGACGCCTTGTGTCCATCCGACCGTATCTTAAACACACCCACCCACCCACCCACCCACCCCCCACACACCACACACACACACCACACACACACACACATACACACACAACACACACACACACACACACACACACACACACACACACACACACACACACACAAACAAAAAATAAAAACACACACACACACACTAAACACCCACATACACACACACACACACACACACACACACACATCACACACACACACACACGCACGCACGCACGCACGCACACATACGCACATACACACACACACACACACACACACACACACACACACACACACACACACACATACACAAACAACAACAAAGCAACAACAACAACAACAAAAACCCTCTAGCTCTGAAAAACCTGACGCCGTTTCGCTAACCTCCCGCCTTGATCACTGTCACCCAGTCTTGGCCGGTCTGCCTGCGGAACAGATAGGTGGACTGCAGAGGGTTTAGAACAATGGAGCACGGCTTGCTCTGAAGAAACGTAAGCGAGATCCATATAACACCACTCATCAACGAACGGTGTTGCATACGACTCCCTGTAAAATTCCGACGCGATTACACGGCGGTAAATTTTGAACACCTTCACTTCGGCAGTAACCCTGACGTATAACTCTTAACAAACATTTACAGTACAATGCAACTTTACTGACAGGTTGTAGCTAGAGACAAGAAGATGTCAATAATGACAATGTCAGCAGCTTCCGATCACGACCAGGCTGAGGCGGTTAGAAGCAACCAATCGATAATTAATTAACTCGCCTACCAACGATTTCTTCCTGAACAATGCTGTCTGTCATAATTATAATCTTCTCTTGAATATTGTTCCGAACTTGGAATGTTGGAATAATTATTATTACACACAAAGTAAACATCTTAGCGTCCAGGTTGATGTCAACAAGGTCAAGGTCATAGAATTCGAATCCGCGAATAATTGTTAGTCCATTCACACTGTTTTCTGAATTGCTGAACCTTTTGCGCCAAACTTGGAATAGGCTACTGGCACATCGTTAGTTGATGGTGCGTTTATCAAACGTTAGTATACTATTTTCAAGGTCAAGGTGACCGTAAGATTTTAATATTAAAAAGAAAAGAAAATCTATTGTCCCGTATACTCCGAACAGCTGAACATTTTGCATCCAAATTTGGAATTCTGGATTTCAAGGTTATTAATACCATTCGAAGATTTTGAGTTGCTGGGCGAAAGTCAGGGCATAACAGAGATTAAAACCTAAAACAACAACAACAAACAAGACAAAACAAACAAACAAAAACCAACAAAATATATCTTCATCTCATAGCTTCTGAATAACCGAGCCTTTTGCAACCAAGCTAGATAACTGTCTGTACAGCATTACCATTCGCGATGTGGTGCGGAACATGTGGATCGTTTTTTATTTTATATTTTACTACTACTTCTACTACTACTACTACTGCTGCTGCTGCTGCTGCTGCTGCTGCTGACTACTACTACTATTACTACTACTGCTGCTGCTACTACTACTACTGCTGCTGCTGCTGCTGCTGCTGCTGCTGCTGCTGCTGCTGCTGCTGCTACTGCTACTACTACTACTACTACTGTTGCTGCTGCTGCTGCTACTACTACTATTACTGCTGCTGCTGCTGCTGCTGCTACTACTGCTACTACTACTACTACTACTACTACTACTACTGCTGCTGCTGCTACTACTGCTGCTGCTGCTACTACTACTACTACTACTACTACTACTACTACTACTACTACTACTACCACTACTACTACTACTGTTGCTGCTGCTGCTGCTACTACTACTATTACTGCTGCTGCTGCTGCTACTACTGCTGCTACTACTACTACTACTACTACTACTGTTGTTGCTGCTGGCTGCTAGCTACTACTACTACTACTACTACTACTACTGCTGCTGCTGCTGCTGCTGCTACTGCTATTACTAAGATATCGAGTTTAAGGTCACAGGGAGAGAGCTGAATGTTTATGGGTCTGACCACTCGAGAATTTGGGAAACTCCTGAGATTCACGTTTGTGTCCTGGTGCATCAGTACCAGAGAGAGTGCAAGGAAAGTGGGAGTGTACTGACAACGTACGCAACGGCAGCGGGAGGCCCCAGAGGAGGGACGAGAGGGGACGAGAAGGGTTTCCATTTTGCAACGCACGCGCGAGGAGCGACGGATGCCTCGTTCTTCATCATCAGATTTCACAGCTCCTCGGTTTTACCGTTCTGAGGGGTACACTCGCTCCTGCCTGACAATGTAAAAGGGTACTTTCACCCTCTTCAAAAAATTTATAAAAGGAAAACATTTTTTAACCGTGGGGTGGGGTGGGGTCGGATTGGGGGGGTGTCTTGGAGGCGGGGAGGGGAGGGGGTGGGGGGGGGGGGGGGGGGGGCAACAACACCACACACACACACACACACTGAACAACAACGGCAGTTCTCAAAAGTCTGAAGCAAGCAGTCGCAAGAGCCCCGCAGCTGCACAGTGTTGAAGTGTCAGTGAAGTCCCTAACCTCCCACCCCTTCACCACCACCACCACCACCACCACCACCTCCCCCACAACTCGAGAACCAGCACCACCCTTTGGAAATTGAAAAATCCTCTTCATCGGACAGGATTGCCCACTCAGCAAAAACAAACAAGAAAAAATAAAAAAAATAAAAAATCCACCGATGAAATTATCACTTGGCCTCACAATGGTCCTTGTCTGAGCTAAGGCCCTGGAGGAAAAAGAATGTGACTTTGGCTTATTACTTTCCTCGTTCATTATCATTACAGGCTTATATACATTTTTCCGCGGCGTGACTTTGCGGGAAGAAATTGGCAATTTGGCGATAGGGATGCTTGGGTGCTTCTGGACTACCTCTTCCTTCGATCGGCCACGTGGACGCCAGGAAGAAGCGTGCGTGGCGATGGCACGATTCGATTTCGCTGGCAGCTGAAACAGGGGAGGTGATGGAGACTAGTGCGGAGGAGGCTGTCAACAGAGCACTCGGCTTTACCTTACGGCCCACTGCAGGATTCGCTCGGAGCTGGATAGACTGACGACTGGCAAAAGGACGCGAAGCCCGTCCGTCCGCAGTTTGTTTTAAACTTGATTCGTATCTCACTGGTGATATCCTTTCAGTACATTGGACCTGTGCTCTGGAACTCACTTTCTCTCTCTCTCAGGCATTCGTTTTCACTCTCTTCTTCTAAGTCTAAACTGAAAACCCGTCTCTTCTCTTCTGCATAATTATACTGATCTGTCGTTTTACCAATCCATTACCAGTAATGCATGTATGTGTGTGTGTGTGTGTGTGTGTGTGTGTGTGTGTGTGTGTGTGTGTGTGTGTGTGTGTGTGTGGCGTGTGTGTGTGTGTGTGTGTGTGATGAAATAAGTGTATCCTTATGTCTTTGTAAGCGCTCTGGTGCTCTTACGAGATGGGGCACCATACATAATCTATTATCAGTAGTAGTATGCTCCCTTTCCACCCCCTTACGTCCTCAGTGTGAACTTCCATATAAAGAAGTTGGTCGCCCACAGAGAAGAAGCAGAAGAAGAAGAAGAAGAAGAAAAAGGAAAGAAGAAGAAGAAGAAGAAGAAGAAGAAGAAGAAGAAGAAAGAAAGAAGAAAAACAATGTATTGAAAGCAAGAAAGAAGGAAAGCAAGAAAGAAAGAAGAAAAACAATGTATTGAAAGCAAGAAAGAAGGAAAGCAAGAAAGAAACGAAGAAAGAAAGAAGAAGAAGAGAAGCAAAGTATAGGGCAGACAACAGGGTTGCGTTAGACTTGTTTAACCCCAAACTGTCTCCGGTGAGGCAGGCTTACTGGCGGGGACCGAGATCCTCGTAGGTGGCTTGGTGGGAACTACACCTAACGCTACTCCGTGGAAATGCATTCTAGAACTAAGAAGGGCAGCGATGAGAGCCGTTTTAATGTTTGATTTATTGTGAGGGGCAAAGTCACGAGACAGTCATAAACCCCAATGTTGGAAGAGGAAGCGGAGCCTATACAGGGAATCGAACCCGCGCCGTCCGCTTACGAGAGGCGACAGGGGCCGTAACCCGGTGGCTGAATACCTTGCTACTCTGTAGTCATACGGTGAAAGCAGCTGCAGTGGGTTCGACTTCCTGTCGAGACAGGGTGAAGCACCGTTTTTCGGTCCTTCTGATTCAACACTTGAGCACACTCGTCAAGCAGTCGTCTCGCCTTCGTCTGCACGGCACGTACTAAGAGTTTGCTCACGTTAAAGGTCTCCGCCACTGGAAAAAAGCAGAGAACTATGTATTATATATATATATATATATATATATATATATATATATATATATATATATATATAGAGAGAGAGAGAGAGAGAGAGAGAGAGAGAGAGAGAGAGAGAGAGAAGTCCAAGAGGTCCTAGGAGGTGATCCACTGCACAGTTGTAGAGTTTTCAGCCCAAAACCTTGCAATCTTGCAAAGTCTGCATTCGTACAGTGGATCAGCTTCTTTTGGGTCTAGTTTATATATAGATTTCTCTACTTTTTGTCAGCGGAAGAGACTTTTAAATGTACTCTCCTTCGCAGGCTAAACTTCTCGCGGTCTTAGGGCAGGATATAAAAGAACATGA
>JABMCL010000650.1:185000-190000 GCA_018857735.1 Alviniconcha marisindica
ACAACAACAACAAAAAACAACAGAAGGAAAAGAGAGAAAAAAAGGAGGGGGGGGGGGGGGGGGGGGGGGGAGAGAGAGAGAGAGAGAGAAAAGAAACTGAAGAAGCACAGTAAATCAACGTTTCCAAAGGTCAAAATATCATATCAGCAACAGAATATTATCTATCTATCTATCTATCTATCAATCTATAACTAAAGCCTAGAGAAAGAAAACGATGCTCATCAAAAAGGATAATTAAATAATGATCACAGCACACTCTTCAAAGGGCAGGGATACAGTTCGGTGAGTTATTTATGCAAAACCTATTCTCGCCTAGCCCCGTCTCGCGCCTATCGTTAACCATTACTCCAAAGGAGAACCACTAGGACCTCTAAAATAATATGACTGGAGAAGACGGACCAGAAAACGAATCGGCAATTGATGGGTGCCTGCGAAACCACTGATAGCTAGGCCTTTAGCTGCTAGACGAGCAACTTGGAGCTAGAAGCTGCAAGCCATTTGAATATACAGCGAGGAGAAGACCAGACAGAACTGATGGGAAAGTACTAAAACTCTGACACGCGGACGGTGTGCCAATTTTCAAACATTTTCTCAAGTGTTCTCCTTGATTAGAATTATATTCAAGAGATGTGGCCAAAGGCCACCGTTGCCCCAGTTTACGAGAACGGGGCCGCGCACACACACACAAATGTATATATGGTTGTTTCTTGACTGCAAATAAGTTTTGTGTGTGTGTCTGTCTCTGTCTGTGTCTCTGTGTGTCTGTGTCTCTGCCTGTATCTTGTCAGGTTAGTGCAACTTGCTGATACATGTTGTTAGCATGATAATTGTAAGGTTAGCGCAACTTGCTGATACATGTTGTTAGCATGATAATTGTAAGGTTAGCGCAACTTGCTGATACATGTTGTTAGCATGATAATTGTAAGGTTAGCGCAACTTGCTGATACATGTTGTTAGCATGATAATTGTAAGGTTAGCGCAACTTGCTGATACATGTTGTTAGCGTGATAATTGTAAGGTTAGCGCAACTTGCTGATACATGTTGTTAGCGTGATAATTGTAAGGTTAGCGCAACTTGCTGATACATGTTGTTAGCATGATAATTGTAAGGTTAGCGCAACTTGCTGATACATGTTGTTAGCACGATAATTGTAAGGTCAGTGTACTTACTATCACTCCTGTGAAAAGACTTTAAATAAAACAGGAAGAAGGAAGAACGGGCCGAGCCACGTTCACCGTGTAATTATACGTAGAGAGGTGTCTCCGCTCGGTGTACTGAGTAAGATTTTAACACTCATAATTTGAAGGAAAGGCTTGCAGAGATGATGGAATTTTGCGATGAAAACTACTGTTAGTGAACACACGCGAGTCGGGGTTGGCTATGCACCCTCCTACATGTACAAACTGATCTGGTCAGGAAAGCATGGGATGAATAGAAAGAGTTTGTTGTTTTGATTAAATTACGTCGATAATTTTGATACAATAGACACACGCCATTGATAATTTTGATACAGTAGACACACGTCATCTTTTGGGCATACTAACTGCGCAGGAAAGGGTTGTTAATGAATTTTTTTTAAAAATAAAAATCGCTAAAGTAAGAAAAATGTGCTGCGCTGTGAAAGAGCCGAGTTCTTCAAGTCACACGCAGCTGGAGTAAGGCAGGGCTGCGTTGGCTACTCAGTCATAAATGTGCGTTCATTAACCCTTTTGCTCCAGCAGGGCTGCGTTGGCTACTCAGTCATAAATGTGCGTTCATTAACCCTTTCGCTCCACCAGCCCTGAATATTTCCGGAATAAATAACAAACTGACTTTCGGATTTGTGCATTTTGATGCAAATCCTTTTGTATGCCAACTCAAAACCAACAACAACAACAAAAAGCAACAGTAACAACAGCAACAGTAGCTGCAGCAGCAGCAGCAACAACAACAACAAAAGCAACAACAACAAAGGGCTGAAGGATTTTAAAATTCGTACTCTATTGCCAAGGTGGTTGCTTTCAAGTGACGGCGCGGCAAGTGTGGCGGTGAAAGGGTTAAGGAAGCAGGAAGGGATGGCAGTATCTTGAATAATCTAACAGAAGATGTTACAATCTAACAGAAGATGTTACATTGGTTATTGCGGTTAAAGTGGTGCTGGAGGCACACATTGCGTTGGGGCTGTAAAATCAACAGAATGGGCACGAGCCCCTGCAACGTAAATTTAAGTAAGATCAACACATGACTTACAGTAAATGTAGATAAGGCTCTTGTATTGATCTTGTGGGAAGGGGGATAGGGGGTGGGGGGAGGGGATGGGCGGGGAGGGGGTTTGTAAGGCATGAAAAATGGTCAGTGCCTTGAGGTCGTTCCTTCATGCATAAAACGACAGCTAAATTGTTAGTTATTACCCGGTTGGAAATAACCACGGTGAAGGCAAAGACGAAGAGAAGAAGAAAAACATCTATGGATTTTTAGACCGATGTGGAAAATTTGATGTTCAGATAATTTACAGCATGCTCTGATCAATGTACGAACATCTCCAGCAAGCTCGTGCCCACGTGACTAAGGTAGGCTAATGTGAGAAGCGAAGAAAATTACGGAGATAGGTTTCTGTGTACAATTGCAAGAAAGCTGTATCGGATAGTCAGATAGTCAGAAATCACCAAATAATTATGATTATGTATGGGGAACAGGGTATAGTTATCAACTTCGCATTGACACTTTCTTGTTAACGATGATAGAACTACGAAGTAACGTGCTTATTTGGAGTAATGGTGACGTTTCCAAAACTGACGAGTATATTATGTGACGGTGAAACTCACACTCCGATCATCGCTTTCCGGCACCTTCCTCCTTGAAGGAAGGATGTCGTAAACCAGTGCTTGGAGTTTGGGTGAAACTGCCGGTACCCTCCCCGCCCTCCTTCTGCTTACCAGCCTAACGCTTTACCGCTGGGCCAAACCGGTTCACAGCTCTCCTCTCCACAGAGAGAGACTATATGTATTCAAGGAACAAGGTACAGGCTAAGTGCAAGCGTGTATGAGCTCTCGCTACAGCTCTACCGTGTTGAAAAAATCACTAAGGGTTACTGCTTATTGTGAAGACTTCGCACAAAAAGTTGCTGAATTATTAACACCTCGACCCGGTACACCTGACTCTGCAAGTCTTTGTGTCATTGTTCTATATATATATATATATATATATATATATATATATATATATATCGCTTGTGACAGATTTTGTTATTGTTTCGTTGTAGTATGTGTTGTGACCGATATATTAGTTGTTTCGTTGTACTTAGCGTTCGCCGACAGTGAGACATACCGTCATGAAAGGACATTTCCACTCACAGCGCGTGTGTCTTTGCAAGTGTGTCTGTGTGCTAGTGTGTCTCTGAAAAGAGAAGAGGTTGAGGCAGTTTGAAAGAAACAAGGAAGAGAAAAAGAAGTGAAAAAATGATGAAAGAAAAAAATAAAGGGGGGGGGGGGGGGGGTAATAAGAAAGAAAGAAGAAAAAAAAGTGCATGTCTATGCCAGATCCCCACCCCCCTCCCCTCCTGCACCCCCCTCCCCCCTCCCATTCAGTTGCGAGAGATACTGGCACGTGCACGTAACGTTTCGAGAGAAACAAACTGTCGATCCCCTTGCAAACGGTTGTGACTTCAGTGGGACTACAGTTGTTGCTGTTGTAACGTTCCCCACCTGTACACTTTGGAGGTCACCCGGTATAATCATGCCATTGCACATTGACAAATGCATTCCGTAGGTGAAAACATTGTGTGTGCATGGCCGTAATTTAATACCTCTTCTCGTGGGCAGCCACGCACAGTCTTCGGAGGATTAATTTATCTCCAGTCCTGGAGGGTTGATGCCGTCAGGCAAGGAGCATATCACGGACGAAGATAGCCCCCACAGAACCACGCAGTGCATGAAACATTTTAATGTAGCCTTGGTGTTCTTGGTGGTGCCAGTATGCTGTGGCAGCCCAAGGCAAAGCAAAATAGCACTACCGTGAAAATGCCCCCTCTAGCTCTGGGTATATTAGGCCATACCCAACGTCCCAGAATGAAAGCCGGTTTGGCCTAGCGGTAAGGCGGTAGGCTGGTAAGCAGAAGGACCTCGGTTCGAGACCGCTTCGGCTCTCCTTTCTCTTCAAAAGCTGTGGTTTGTGGACACGGTCTTGTGACTTTATGAAACATTAAAATGGCTCTCATCGCTGCCAACTTCATGCAGGTGATTCTGGTGGTGACAGTGTAGCGATAGGTATACACTCTCCCTCTTCCCACACCTCCGTACCCCCTTCCTCCCATTCTCCCCGTCCCTAATAAGCCTTATGGTTTCTGTGGACGTTAAGCACCATGTTTACTTAGTGCCAGAATGACAGCGCTCAGGAGCTGTGTGAAAGTCGAGGTGGCCGTCCTGGGCTCCCGTCCTTAAAAAGGCTACGGTTTCTGTGGACGTAAAGCAACACTTCAACAACAACATCCCAGAATGGCAGTCACGGTATTGTCCAATGTTGCTTCTGCGTTTGGCGCTCAGTGTAACATTTTGTGTGTAAATTGTTAATGAAGACAAACAATTAATTCCGATTAATTAAATCTGCACAATGATGAGGGTGAGGATGGGCGAGGAAAAACAAGAACACTGAATAAAGGGTAAAGCACTGAAAGGTTAAAAAATATTTAAAACACACACACACACACGCACGCACGCACGCACGCATGCGCGCAAACACACACACACACACACACACACACACACACACACACCCACACACACACACACACACACATACGCACGCACGCACTCAAGCACGCACGCACGCACGCACGCACGCACGCACGCACGCACACACACACACACACACACACACACACACACACACAACACACACACACACACAACGCTATTTATTAGAAAGAAAAAAACACAAACAAAAAACACACAACTGTCGACCAAAAGAAACTTTGAACCTTTTATGTGTTTGGATCTTGTTTTACAACGCTAGCAACCATTCT
>JABMCL010000650.1:195000-200000 GCA_018857735.1 Alviniconcha marisindica
TTCTTTTGAAAGCTTTCGTGTCTTTTGAAGCAAGTACAGCTTCGTTCGGACCTACCAGAAGACATATTTTCCCCCATACATTTATTATGAATAATACAGTTCTGTTCAGTCTGAATTTGAATACTCTAGGCCTGAAAGTGGGAACGCCTGGCAAGAAGCCTCGGGTTCTCAGCAGAGAGGGGAAAACCTTGATTTTTTCACCCGTAGTTCACACCACGGCGCGATTGCCTAAGTGTGTGATGTTTGGCACTTGTTGCAGACGGTGGTGTTTATTAAATAAACCCCGATCTCCAATCTGTGGCCAGAGCGAGGGATCCGGTTAAGCACGGACCGCGGGGACTGAGCACCGCTTCAACAGACCGGCTCATTTATTTCCAGTGTTCAAGCACTCCTGTCTTTTCTGGAACGTCGGCTTTCGCCCCGGACTGAAACCCAACCTCTGTAGCTCTTTGTCAAAATGTCCTTCCAGATCGAACGCCCATTTTCCCTCACCCTGCTGTGGGGGGTACCGCGGTCGCAGAAATGGTAAAATCCGCTGTGCTGAGAATCCAGAGCTCAGTGGAAGGTTCTCTCCCTGAAAGTTTGGTGTAAGTCAGAATATAGCTTTACATGCTTCGCCTGCTGACAGAAATTCTGTCTTTTGTCATTTCCGCTTTTCCAGTTCATTCTCCTTCATTTGATTTTCGCGTCTTCAAGCATGCAGTGTCGTGTATGTTGAAGCGTGAACCAGACTTTTACTTGAGATTTGAGGACTTTTGTTTCTCCCTGATAGTGTGACCTTTGTGGTTGGCAGAACGTTAATTAACAACAGGGACCATAACCGAAGAAGCATTACGGGCCCTCTAGCGACGGGGATGAGAGAGAGAGAGAGAGAGAGAGAGAGAGAGAGAGAGAGAGAGAGAGAGAGAGAGAGAGAGAGAGAGCACACACACACACACACACACACACACACACACACACACACAGCGTTCGGGTCTTGTTTGTTAAAAAGCGACGTTGGAAAGTCGAGACGTCATGACCGTGAGTGGCGCAATTTTGTGCCCAAGCAATCTGTACGTATCAATGACGCCGTAAACACGGCCGTCGTCTGTGGCAACAGTATCAAACGTGTCACGGGCCAACGATTTTCACTGATAAGGAGAGAACCAAAATGGCGGCGCCCCGAGGAGCTCAGAGTCAAAAGCGAAACAGTACTTCTTTTACAGAAACAGTGATAGAGAAACCCATTGAGGCCTGCAGATGAGGTTATTTGCCTGGTCTCTTCGTTCTCGGAACAACTTGCGTCTTCACTTCTGGTCTCTGTAACTTTGTTTTCATGCTCCCCCCCCCCCCCCCCCCCCCCCCCACACACACCCCCACCAGGGCCTGCCCCCGCCTTATGGTTGTGCTGGCCTAGCTTGTGGTTTGGTTTTTGAACTTCCGGGAGAGCGTTCACTTCGTGAGACTCGAGAATTCTGAAGTTGTGTCCTGCACGCACATAACAACCTATCATCTCTTAAATCAGGCCCGTGTCTCTTTCGTCCCTTCTCATAATGCAAAACCAGCAGCGAGTTGAAACAGATCCGGAGTGACAGATCAATCAACCAGGGATTAAGTGATTTCTACTTGCTGGCCTGTTCTGGGGGCCTTTTCTCTGTTGTGTTCCAGGATTGTGCGGAAAGGCTTGGCCTTCAAAGTCCATGCAGTGAGCGTGAGGTAGACTGACAGACCGCGAACATGCAGTCTTCGTGACGGTAATGGATGTTTTCGTATAATCGGTGAACACGTCATGATCAAATTCTAGACTTGCATGCAGATGGTGTACAGGCGTTTGAAACAATGTGGTCTCTCAGTCTCTCTGTGTCTCTGTCTGTCTCTCTGTCTGTCTCTCTGTGTCTCTCTCTGTGTGTCTCTCTGTCTCTGTCACTCTCTCTCTCTCCCCCCCCCCCCCCCGCCCCCCACCCCCACCCCACCATTAGTTTTAAGTAGATTGTTTTGCAGGGACAATGGATCAAAGCCGCTCAAAGGCTAAATTTCAGAATGGAAAAATACAGGGTGGGGCAAATGGTGATTTCGTGGACTGAGCTCATCGGAAATCTAATCAGATAATGACGTTTGGTAATCCACGCCCTTTGACCTCTGAACCCCCTCTGGACACGTCAGAAAAACTTCCGGTCCCCCACGGAAATGACTGTCTGTCTGGCCAGTGGCTGAGTCAGAGTATCACTTCCGGAAACCCATCGCATAGAAACCGATCTTCCGCATGTCCTCAGACAAATCAGAAAATGACATGCAAGCAACCCAGAATGACCAATGAATATGGTATCCAGCGCCCAGAGAGAAGTGGCTTTGACAACAGGAACAACACACCTTTTACGCCCTTCTCGTATGTGTTTCTCACTCTCGCTAAGATTTGAATGCGTAAAGTGAGATATATGTGGATTATTTGGCTTTGAACATTGCGCAGACTGAGAGAGAGAGAGAGAGAGAGAGAGAGAGAGAGAGAGAGAGTACAAATAACTGGAGAGAGAGAGAGAGAGAGAGAGAGAGAGAGAGAGAGAATGACTGCAGCGTTCCTGGGGTATTAGAACACAGACACTGAACTGGTGTACCGTACGTCCCGTGTGTAACGTGCATGTAGCGAAGCGATGGCCAGCGGCCTTGTCACGCTGAACACGAAGAGGCCAAGGGTCATCATTCAGTTCGTGGCACGCAGATCGATACTTCTGCTCCGAAGGCTGAATTGCTGGTCTGCTTGCTGTGGCCGGTGTTATGCCAAACAGCTCCCGCAGAAAAAAACGTTAATGGTGTGTGTGTGTGTGTGTGTGTGTGTGTGTGTGTGTGTTGGTGGTTTGTTTTGATAGCACAGCCATGTTTAGCATTTGAAAAGAGGAAATAGCTGCTTGACCCGCATCGCTCTCACTCGAGAAGAAAAGCGTCTGTTTCGTGGTGTGGACTGTTTTATAGCGGCCCTGTATGCTGGCAAGATTGTTTCAGTTATGTTGATCAAGGAGGCCAAATAATGGCTAAATCAATAGGTTACTTTAAACGGACCACAACCAGGTGAAGTCTGAAGTATCAGGAATGGTACATGCTCATTGCGCCACACAGAATGATGCCTTTTGGACTATTGTAGTTAGCTGATTATTGGTTTTTAATGCTGTAATAACCGCTAGAGATGTCACAACAGGGCGGGGCATCTGGCCAAGCGCACTTATTTTTTAGTCTCTTTGTGGAGAATGTCAGGATATGGGTTTGTTTTCTGTCAAAAGACGTGGGTAGAAGACGATAGTCGGAGCATTGTGAAAATCAGACAACAGTCACCCCGGTAACATTAACTTAATTTTTACAGCAGTGCAGGTAGGCTTGTGTCATTTGTCCGTCTTCTCAGACAAGACCCGTTATGTAATCTTGCGTTGGACGGACGCAGAAATTACAGTCTGATTTGCTGAGCACTGAAGCTGTGAAAGGTTCTCTCTTTTAATCCCGGAGTGGGTTAGAATATGGCTTTTGCATATTTCGTCAATTTTAACAGAAATTCCGCCTTTGTAATTTCTACCTCATCAGTTCATTGAACGTCTTTGTTTCCTATTCTTTTGAAACCTAGACTGAGCTAGTGTGTGCGTAATGAACAGTGAATCGATTACAATATTACTTGTAATTTGATGACTTAATATGTTTTGCCGTGATTTGACCTTCACCCTTGAAGGCTGTGTGTGTGTGTTGTGTGTGTGTGTGTGTGTGTGTGTGTGTGTGTGTGTGTGTGTGTGTGTGTGTGTGAGTGTGTGGTTTCCCATTAAAACCAGAGTTTTTTTTAAACATTTTGTATGTTTCGATCTTTATTATAATACTAATAATACTGTACATTTAACATGCGCTCATCAACGCACTGAGCGCTCACATGATACATATTACCCTAAATACAATATTCTATACACACAAAGTACATACATTATAAAGTACAGGATCCTGAAGCGGACATTGCATGACCACGAGAGATGCACGGACCTGGCTGTGTGCGCCGTTCGTCACGCACTCTCTCTTCTCCTCTGCACGTTTTACTGACATTCTGGTTGGTGACCTACACCAGGGAATCGTCCGTGGACACACACTGATTGACAGCAAGGACTGAAGTAACAAAAAAATGATCGCTGTCGTTTCAGTGGATCTGTGTGTGTTTGTGTGTGTGTGTGTGTGTGTGTGTGTGTGTGTGTGTGTGTGTGTGTGTGTGTGTGTGTGTGTGTGTGTGTGTGGTGTGGTGGTGTGTGTGTGTATGTGTGTGTGCGTGTGGATCGTGTGTGTGTGTGTGTGTGTGTGTGTGTGTGTGTGTGTGTGTGTGTGTGTGACCATACGTGCGCATACGCGTGTGCGTGTGTGTTTTGAATGATTATGGTATGCATTCGTATTCACCTTCGTGGTTTCCAACCGATCCTCAGTCCTTGTAACCGGTAGTTTCTTGTTGATTGCGACCAGTTAGTTGTGCAACTGAACAGTTCATTATCATTTACTGGTGTTCTCAACACTACGTGCTGCACACACACACACACACACACAACACACACACACACCACACACCACCGCACACCACGCACGCACGCAGCACGACCCACGACGACACTGCAAACACACACACACACACACACAACACTCACACACACACGTGCGCACGCGCACACACACACACACACACACACTCGCCCGCGCGCACACACATACACACACACACACACACACACACACACACACACACACACACACACACACACACACACACACACACACACACACACACACACACAAGCTGTGGTCAGCTGGGATAATCTGGAGTCTTTATCTTGAACGCCCAGTCATTCGCGAAGGTCATTATGAGCAGGGCGAAACACAGTTCATCAAATCCCAAGTAAAAGTCAGAATGACGGAGCATGTCCCACGTCCAGTTCAATTCAACCCAGGACGGTCTATATAAGGTCAATACAAAGGCCCAAACGCGTTCCACACAGTGGCAGTCTCAGGAATGGAGG
>JABMCL010000650.1:205000-215000 GCA_018857735.1 Alviniconcha marisindica
GACAGACAGACAGACAGACAGAGACAGACAGAGTGAGTAAATATCGGAAGAAAGTAAAGAGAGAGAGAGAGAGAGAGAGAGGAGAGAGAGAGAGAGAGAGAGAGAGAGAGACAGACAGACAGACAGACAGACAGACAGACAGACAGAGAGAGAGAGAGAGAGAGAGAGAGAGAGAGAGAGAGAGAGAGAGAGAGAGAAAGGAAATGGTGGCCCAGTAGTCGCAATAGGCTGAACACGATGGTAGAAGATTCGCTGTCTATTTAACATATCACAGGCAAATTATTATTATTATTTCTTTTAATTCGTGTGTGTGTGTGTGTGTGTGTGTGTGTGTGTGTGTGTGTGTGTGTGTGTGTGTGTGTGTGTGGTCAACTCGCGTAAGCTACACGGTTAATCTGATCCTTGTTTTGTTTAAAACCTATGAATGAAATGAACTGGAAAAACAGAGAAGCCAGTGCCGTTTTGTCACAGTAATCCCGTTTCACGATTGTTCGCATCAAAGGCGTTGTACCACTAATCGTTTCAAGCTCGAAATTCATGGACCAATTGTAGAACGAAGTACTCTCTTCCACAGACAGAGAACTATTTATTTTACTCACATTTGTAACATAATCTAATCTCTTTCTTGTCAATGCCCAATCTTCTTTAGGTACTAACGCTTCGAATTCCAGTAGGTCGTGAAATTGGAAATTAGTCCCTGCGTTCGTACTCCGAACAACTCGGCGCTAATTGTATATTAAACTAGTCGTACGCTACGAACAGTGACGTTTAATTATAGTCCTTTTGAGCCAGTGGCGTTTGTCAAAGTTACATGAGATGCTAACAGGCGCCGGCTGTTGAGATTTGCTCTCTTTTACCTGTTTTCGTTACTCGTTTAAGGCCTCGTTCTTGACCAAACACGAAAAAGGTTCAAACGAACGCTTATTTATTTTAACATGGCCACACATTTTCGGGGAAATCCCCTTTATCAAGCCACAAAACGACACTTAAACAACAGATAAACGGTTAAAAACGATGAAAAATGAAAGAAAAAGACTGACCTTGTTTTGGTTGAGTTTTTGCAGCTTGTTCAGTGCTTGGAAGATTGTTGGCATGTCCATGTTAAAATAAATAAGCGTTCGTTTGAACCTTTTTGTTTTTGGATCTTGTTTTAGAACGCTAGCAGTCATTCTGTTTCAGATTCTCGAACTCGACCATCCGACCAGAGTTGTCTCATGTTATTTATAATAATAATAACAAATTATTTATGGCGCCCCGTTTCATCACACACACACACACACACACACACACACACACACACACACACACACACACACACACATCAGCCGCACACACACACACACACACACCACACACACAACCACACCACACACACACACACACACACACACACCACACACACACACACACACACACACACCACACACACACACACAGCGCAACATCGATCAGAAATCACAGCATCGCAATCAAACCTAAAAAGAGTTCAGATGACGAATGGCTGAAGGAACGAAGCTTGACCGAAAACGTTTCGTTTTGACAGGAGCGATTTTGAACCTTAATTCTCTTAGAGGGTTTCTCTTTCAGGCCAGGGGTGGATCAGAATATAGCTCTACGTGTTCGGCTGCTGCCGGGACTTCCGCCTTTATAATAATTATTTTTGCCTTTCCTGTTTCGTTCTCGCCCTGATATAACCGCACTGGTTATATCAATCAGTCAATCAATATTTTATTTGATGTCTGTTCACAGCGAGGTGGTATTAGACACACACACACACACACACACACACACACACACACACACACACACACACACACACACACACACACACACACACACACACACAATTATATTAATTTTCCCACAGGACTATGAATAATCGATCTGACAATATTAGTGATAACATCAGTATTTATTTCAGAAAAATTGATATATCACTTAAATGCTTACAACACTGTAAGAGATATTTTGTACCGCGATGGTTGTCTGGGCGTAAATCACCAATTTACTTACTTATTTATTCCTTACTTACTTACTGTTTCATTCAGCTTCATGGGAATGAGCGAACAACTGCTGATGAGGTTGACAAAATAGAACAGTCAGTTTCTTTTTCTTCTTCTTCTTTTTTCTTCTTCTTCTTCTTCTTCTTCTTCTTCTTCTTCTTTTAATTTTTACTTTATTTTATTTTTTACCACTTTTCTTCCCGCAAAGGATGTCATGAAAAGTGAATCAGACTTTTTACATATGACTTGTCTTCGCCTTGATATGACTTCCACAGTTGACTGTGCCTGCGGTACTCCAGTACGGTACGGTGACCCCGATTAAGTAGGTCAGTCAGTCAGCCAGCCAGTCAGTCAGTCAATCAGTCAGTCAGTCAGTCAGTCAGTCAGTCAGTCAATAATTGGATTTTAACGTCTCGTCAGTCGCATAGCCTGGGGTCACATCAGGACGAACCTGGATGCAAGTACATGTAGCTAAATTCAGTTCAATTCAAGATAGTATCTGTGTGCTCGGAAAAGCCCACATGCGCTCCACCCCGTCTCTCAGAAGTTTCCCCAGCGTTGCCTTTGAAACAGTTCCAATGTTCGTCTGATTGACGATGGCCCTCTCTTTGTACTTATATTGTATTGTACTTATTCCATTACCCTCGTTAATAAAAATTAATTAAATCATTCGTTCGTTCGTTCGCTCGTTCTCTCTCTCTCTCTCTCTCTCTCTCTCTCTCTCTCTCTCTCTCTCTCTCTCTCTCTCTCTCTCCACACGCCACTTTAGCTTACCAGGACCTGTATCGATCAAGCCAAGCTTACCACTCTTTTATAATGATGATGACTGCCAGATAGCAATGTGCCGCAAACCCCATGAACACCATGCTCCCGACGGAGGACAGGAGACATCAATAAATAAACGCGACTTAATAAAACTAGCCTAAATCAACATGGACACCACCCTGTGGAAAATCAGGACGGGAACGTAGAGATAATTGGTGAGAAGTGTGTGTGTGTGTGTGTGTGTGTGTGTGTGTGTGTGTTGTGTGTGTGTGTGTGTGTGTGTTGTGTATGTGTGTGTGTGTGTGTGTGTGTGCGCGCGCGCGCATGGAAGGCGTATCAGAACTAGGTACAGATGTGGGAACGAATCCAAAACGTTAAAGAAGAAATGTATATGTCTCACGACCGACGCTCGAAAGATGCAAGGGAAGAATCAGCTTGGAAGGAGTGAGGGAGGAAGTCTGTTCCAGGAAGGAAGAGCCGGTCGACGCTCTTAAGAGACGCTGGTCACCATTAGAGTTCGTTGCTGGTATCATCATGAACAACCCTGTCAATAAGCCCTGTTATTACGAGCCGTGAGTGCGGTGATGACCGAAGAGCAAGGACGTGGGTGTAGTGCAGTGCGGTGATGACCGAAGAGCAAGGACGTGGGTGTAGTGTAGTGCGGTGATGACCGAAGAGCAAGGACGTGGGTGTAGTGTAGTGCGGTGATGACCAAAGAGCAAGGACGTGGGTGTAGTGTAGTGCGGTGATGACCAAAGAGCAAGGACGTGGGTGTAGTGCAGTGTGGTGATGACCGAAGAGCAAGGACGTGGGTGTAATGAGTGGGTGATGACCGAAGAGCAGGACGTGGGTGTAGTGATGCGGTGATGACCGAAGAGCAAGGACGTGGGTGTAGTGAGTGCGGTGATGACCGAAGAGCAAGGACGTGGGTGTAGTGAGTGCGGTGATGACCGAAGAGCAAGGACGTGGGTGGAGTGTAGTGCGGTGATGACCGAAGAGCAAGGACGTGGGTGTAGTGAGTGCGGTGATGACCGAAGAGCAAGGACGTGGGTGTAGTGAGTGCGGTGATGACCGAAGAGCAAGGCCAAGGACGTGGATGTAGTGCAGTGCGGTGATGAGCGAAGAGCAAGGACGTGGGTGTAGTGTAGTGCGGTGATGACCGAAGAGCAAGGACGTGGATGTAGTGCAGTGCGGTGATGAGCGAAGAGCAAGGACGTGGGTGTAGTGTAGAGCGGTGATGACCGAAGAACAAGGCAAGGACGTGGGTGTAGTGCAGTGCGGTGATGACCGAAGAGCAAGGACGTGGGTGTAGTGTAGAGCGGTGATGACCGAAGAGTAAGGCCAAGGACGTGGATGTAGTGTAGAGCGGTGATGACCGAAGAGCAAGGCCAAGGACGTGGGTGTAGTGCAGTGCGGTGATGACCGAAGAGCAAGGACGTGGGTGTAGTGTAGTGCGGTGATGACCGAAGAGCAAGGACGTGGGTGTAGTGTAGTGCGGTGATGACCAAAGAGCAAGGACGTGGGTGTAGTGTAGTGCGGTGATGACCAAAGAGCAAGGACGTGGGTGTAGTGCAGTGTGGTGATGACCGAAGAGCAAGGACGTGGGTGTAATGAGTGTGGTGATGACCGAAGAGCAAGGACGTGGGTGTAGTGAGTGCGGTGATGACCGAAGAGCAAGGACGTGGGTGTAGTGAGTGCGGTGATGACCGAAGAGCAAGGACGTGGGTGTAGTGAGTGCGGTGATGACCGAAGAGCAAGGACGTGGGTGGAGTGTAGTGCGGTGATGACCGAAGAGCAAGGACGTGGGTGTAGTGAGTGCGGTGATGACCGAAGAGCAAGGACGTGGGTGTAGTGAGTGCGGTGATGACCGAAGAGCAAGGCCAAGGACGTGGATGTAGTGCAGTGCGGTGATGAGCGAAGAGCAAGGACGTGGGTGTAGTGTAGTGCGGTGATGACCGAAGAGCAAGGACGTGGATGTAGTGCAGTGCGGTGATGAGCGAAGAGCAAGGACGTGGGTGTAGTGTAGAGCGGTGATGACCGAAGAACAAGGCCAAGGACGTGGGTGTAGTGTAGTGCGGTGATGACCGAAGAGCAAGGACGTGGGTGTAGTGTAGAGCGGTGATGACCGAAGAGTAAGGCCAAGGACGTGGATGTAGTGTAGAGCGGTGATGACCGAAGAGCAAGGCCAAGGACGTGGGTGTAGTGCAGTGCGGTGATGACCGAAGAGCAAGGACGTGGGTGTAGTGTAGTGCGGTGATGACCGAAGAGCAAGGACGTGGGTGTAGTATAGAGCGGTGATGTGCCGAAGAGCAAGGCCAAGGACGTGGGTGTAGTGCAGTGCGGTGAAGACTTCAGGTACATTTAATTTTTGATGAACAGCCCCGTGAAAGCTGCTGGTAGTGGGTGGATGACGGAAGCTTGAAGCCCGGACGTTGACTGGCGAGTGGTCATGACTTCAAGAATGTTGATCGTTTTTATATAGCGCTGTTCTCCGCTCACGAGCAGTTATTAAGTAACTTGGTGTTTTGCGCCTAGTGAGCCAGGGCGGTTATTTCAGGGCGACTCACGAGCAGACTCACTATGCTCTTGACACATGTGATTCTACAGGAGTGACTAGCTTAAAAAAATAATAATTTAATGCATTTTGAATATCCACTGAAGTAGCGTACTTGCAACACTGTTTGGTTGTTACATGGCTGGTGCCACAGGAAACTGCTGCCATCTCGGCGCGTTCCGTGTACACCATACAATGGATGTAGAGCGGGGTGGTTCCTGATAGGCCTACATAGTGGTGAGCAGCCCCGTGGAAGCACTGACCAAGGAGTGAGCGGATGAGAGGCGCTTGAAGCCGCCGGGATGTTGGATGTTGTCAAGGCCTTTAAGGATGGCAGTTAAGAGCAGGGCTGTAGAGCGGGTGACTTCAGATAGGCCTATTTAGTGACGAGCAGCCCCGTTGAAGTACTGAACTATGAGCCGATGGATGAGAGAAGCTAGAATCCCGGATGTTGAATGGCACTCAGTCAAGGTCTTTACAGATGGTGTCGTGTGCACAGGCTTCCGAGTTGAGCGAGGCCAAGCACTTTACTATGCATGCTGTGGTATTTTAGATGCAGCCAGAGGGACATGAGGCGAAGCATGTTATTATGCGCGCTATGGTATTTCAGATGCAGCAAGATGGACACGAGGCTAATCACGTTACTATGCATGCTGTGGTATTTTAGATGCAGCCGGATGGACACGAGGCTATATTCACGTTACTATGTGTGCTGTGGTATTAATGATGCAGCCACATGGACACGGGGCTAATCACGTTACTATGTGTGCTGTGGTATTAATAATGCAGCCAGATGGACACGAGGCTAATCACGTTACTATGTGTGCTGTGGTATTTCAGATGCAGCCAGATGGACACGAGGCTAATCATGTACGTTACTATGTGTGCTGTGGTATTAATAATGCAGCCAGATGGACACGAGGCTAATCACGTTAATATGTGTGCTGTGGTATTTCAGATGCAGCCAGATGGACACGAGGCTAATCACGTTACTATGTATGCTGTGATATTTTAGATACAGCCAGATGGACACGAGGCTAATCACGTTACTATGTGTGCTGTGATATTTTAGATGCAGACATATGGACACGACGATAATGCAGAAACATCGGAATTAAATTTCTTTCATGGACATACATGTATACATCACTCAAATATTTAGGCAAACATGTGACTCAAACAAATCCGTCCAAATCTGACGAAAGGTTATTCTGACATATTTGTGCAGACTGTTTGAAACAAGGAAGAGCAATACAGGATTCTATGTTTTGAGGCAGGCAGTTCCAGAGGGACGCTCCAGCGAAGGGTGTGCTAGTTTTAAACAACTCAAGCCTTGGCTTTGGCACGTAGAGTTTATTCCTGGAGTTAGTGTAGTGGGACTGGTGAGAGAGAGAGAGAGAGAGAGAGAGAGAGAGAGAGAGAGAGAGAGAGAGAGAGAGACAGACAGACAGACAGACAGACAGACAGACAGACAGACAGACAGACAGACAGACAGACAGACAGACAGAGACAGGGAGACAGAGACAGAGAGATAGACACAAACAGACAGACACAGACAGACAGAGAGAGACAGAGACAGACAGAGACAGAAATATACCCTGGCTACCTATTACTCTATTATGGTTTTCCATAATCTAGAAAGAAGCATTAGCTTCATACGACATCGATCGACATGATTGTACTTCTATTCAGGGCCCTATTTCCCTGGCAAGTACCGGACAAGATTTTCTAGACTATAGATAATACGAAACTTTCACCTGTCGAGCAGAGAAAGAGCAACAGTACTGTTTTAGCCATGGGCCTGTATATATATATATAGATCCATGATTTCAGCCGCTCTGTCCAGCGAGACGGAACAGTCGGAAAGGACCATTATGGCCACGTCTGTCCTTCGGTACCATAATAACATAATATCGAGCAAAGAAAGAGAAACAGTACTGTTTTAGCCATGGACCTGTATATATATATATATATATATAGGTCCATGATTTCAGCTGCTCTGTCCAGCGAGACAGAGCAGTCGGAAAGGACCATTATGGCCACGTCTGTCCTTCGGTACCATAATAACACCCCTCATACTTTCCAGGCCTTTGATCGGAGCCAATGCCCAGTCATAAAATGCTGCCACCGGCTCTTGAGTGCTGAGGCTCTCGGGTCATCAAAGGGTCTGAGCCGGGGAAGAGGTGGAGGCTTTATCAGCTGCATTTGCTGACTTGTTGGATCGCGCCGCGGACGTGACGGGCAGCTAGCTAATGGACAGAAGCATGAAATCCTTCCTCAGCACTTCTCTGTTGATTCACAGCGGTAGAACACTCGATCCAGTCTCACACCGAATGCAGCCTGGACAATCCAGCTCGCTGCACCGAAAGGTCGAAGCACGTCATCCCAAGAGACGTCAAAGTCGGGATGCTGCCTGCATGAACAAACTGAAGTTGCATAGTCTGATGACAAGTCGGAGTCTGAATATGTTCTCTGTATTTCCCACTATACAATCTAGACTCCGTCTCACCTCTCTTTGCGTCGGCGATACACGGATTAAAAACAAAAACAAAAAAACACACGACCATGCAGAGTGTTAGGTGGAAGACAAGGCAGTGATTGGCGATCGTTTACACCATGAATAAATCGTGATTCATGGAATATCGGACTGAAAACGAAGCCTGTGTATGAACTGGCTTCCATGCTCTGTATTCCTCTGTACATACGGCGTGCTTTTCGGGAACAACTGTCATTATTTTGTGTGTTCAATGGGCTGTCAGCCTACAAGACTATTAAACCGTCAGTCTGTCTGTCTGTCAGTCTGTCTCTGTCTCTATCTCTGTCTCTGTCTGTCTCTCTGTCTCTGTCTGTCTGCCTATCTGACTCTCACTCTCTCTGTGTCTCTGTTTCTATCTCTGCTCTGTCTCTCTGTCTCTATCTCTGCCTCTCTCTCTGTCTCTGTCTCTCTCTGTGTCTCTGTTTCTATCTCTGCTCTGTCTGTCTGTCTGACTCTGTCTGTCTGTCTGTCTGTCTGTGTCTGTCTGTCTGTGTCTGTCTGTCTGTCTGTCTCCCTCTATCTATCTCTCTTTCTTCCAAGAAAGGGCGAATAGTCACGCATAGAGGATGCATTTTTCAATTTGCGATTCAGTTTCCTTTTCATATCTTTTTGATCAAACACATCAGGCTCCTTTGGTATTGCATTTTTATTTTTTTTATTTTTTTGTGTGGTTCTATTTCACATTACAGCTCCCTCGTTTCATTTTGCCACTTTTCCCTCGAGAGAAATAGCGTGTCTCTGATGTAAATTATACCTATGCTGTTTATTAAATGAGAACCCCATCGCAGGAGTGGCAAAACTGAGAAGCGATGAGTTGGGCACATTTAGATCCTTCTGAAGATCTGCGCAATAGGCTTTCCGAGGTCACGGCCATGGGTACCGGCCTTATCTGTTTGATGTTATATAGACACTCAGTATCGGATACCCGCTTCATTCAGCTTCGCTGATGACCAGCCTAAAATGACGTCACGCACGGCGGACGGGATTTTTTCTTGTCATTTGATGCATTGTGGCTTTCATACTTTTCGGCTGTCTGGATGTTAGATATAGAGAAACTAATAGTTCAGTTTCAGAGAGGGAGAGAGGAAGGGGAATAGGTGGTTGAGTGGGGGGGGGGGGGAGGGAGGAGGGATAGGGAGAGAGATGCGAATGAGTGTTTTATATATATATATATATATATATATATATATATATATATATATATATATATATATATATATATATGCGCGCATACAAGAGAGAGAGAGAGAGAGAGAGAGAGAGAGAGAGAGAGAGAGAGAGAGAGAAGAGGAGAGAGTGATTATATATATATATATATATATATATATATATAGAGAGAGAGAGAGAGAGAGAGAGAGAGAGAGAGAGAGAGAGAGAGACTTTACTAAATAAAGGCCATTGGAATTGGCCCATTTCATGGGGAGAACAATCGAGTCACATTCAGTAGTAGTATAGAAAAGCACTGTACATATTCAAATTTTAACTACATCAATTGTTCCTTCCATTCATTTTCCTTTCGCTCCAAGATTCATCCCTCTTTCATCCGCTACGAACTTTCCTTCCTATGCAACATTTCAAATATTTATGAGCAACGTGCCCCTTACTCTGCCATCTCTCTATTCATTCTTCATTTATTCACACGAGTTTGACTGGCTTGATTTGCACCCGTGCTTCATATTATTCATATCTTATCTAGGCTGTATTTGCTTTCACACAACACGCACTCCCTTAAGTGGTTTCCGATAAGAGAGAGAGAGAGAGAGAGAGAGAGAGAGAGAGAGAGAGAGAGAGAGAGAGAGAGAGAGAGAGAAACTCGTTCTCGAACTCGAAAACTTTGTTTTACAAGGATTGTAGTTTAGGTCAAAAACCTAACAGACAGTTCTTGCTAAGCTACGGGTGAATAATAATTTAAAAAAAACACTAAAATATACAAAGCAACATTTATATGAAGCATGAATGAATGAATGAAAATATTTATATGAAGCGCAGAGAGAGAGAGAGAGAGAGAGAGAGAGAGAGAGAGAGAGAGAGAGAGAGAGAGAGAGAGAGATTGACTGATTGATTGATTAAACTTTATTTCTCAAGGAGAGAGAGAGAGAGAGAGAGAGAGAGAGAGAGAGAGAGAGAGAGAGAGAGAGAGAT
>JABMCL010000650.1:222500-227500 GCA_018857735.1 Alviniconcha marisindica
CGCTCTGGGCCTCCATCTCTTTGTAGATTACCACAAGGGAAAACTGGTTCAGTCACTGCATGGACGTAAGTGCATTAACTTTAGCTTGATGGACCAAACCCTGTCGGTGCTCAGTTTCAAGTAATGGCTTTGCTTGGCAGTAGCCAATACATGTTGTGTGTACGTCTCCCTGTTATTCCCCATGTTGTGTGTACGTGTCCTTGTCTCTCTCTGTTGTGCATACGTGTCCCTGTCTCTCCATGTTGTGTGTACCTCTCCCTGTCTCTCCATGCTGTGTGTATGTCTCCCTGTTTCATGTTGTGAGTACGTCTTCCTGTCTCTCCATGTTGTGTGTACGTCTCCCTATCTCTCCATGTTGTGTGCACATCTCCCTGTCTCTATCTGTTGTGTGTACTTCTCCCTGTCTCTCCATGCTGTGTGTATGTCTCCCTGTTTCATGTTGTGAGTACGTCTTCCTGTCTCTCCATGTTGTGTGTACGTCTCCCTTCTCTCCATGTTGTGTGCACATCTCCCTGTCTCTATCTGTTGTGTGTACTTTCCCCGTCTCTCCATGCTGTGTGTATGTCTCCCTGTTTCATGTTGTGTGTACGTCTCCCTGTCTCTCTTTTGTGTGTATCCCTGTCTTCCATGTTGTGTGCACATCTCCCTGTCTCTCTCTGTTTGTGTACTTCCTTCCCTGTCTCTCCATGCTTTTACATTGTGAGTACGTCTTCCTGTCTCTCTCTGTACCTCCCGTCTCTCCATGCTGTGTGTACGTCTCCCTGTCTCTCCATGTTGTGTGTACGTCTCCCTGTCTCTCTTATACTCTATACCTACCGCAGTAGCATAATCCATTTTCTGTCTGTTATCTTCATGCTATTTACAATACTGAAGTAGTCTAATCCTTTTTCTGTCTGCTATCTTCACACTCTTTACTATGCCGTAGCAGTCTAATCCATTGTTATGTCGCTTATCTTCATACTCTTTACTATGCCGTAGTCTAATCCATTTTTATGTCTCTTATCTTCATACTCTATACTATGCCGTAGCAGTCTACTCCATTTTTATGTCTCTTATCTTCATACTCTTTACTATGCCGTAGTAGTCTAATCCATTTTCTCTCTTTTATCATCATACTGTTTACTATACTACAGTAGCCTAATCCATTTTCTGTCCGAAAACATTTAAGTCTGTCGTCTTCTTACTCTTTACTACGCCGTAGTAGTATCTTCATAATGTACCGCAATAGCCTAATCCATTTTCTCTCTGTTATCTCCATACTCTTTGCTGTACCACAGAAAGCCTAATCCATTTCTGTCTGTTATCTCCATGCCCTTTGCTGTACCACAGAAAGCCTAATCCATTTTCTGTCTGTTATCTTCATGCCCTTTACTATACCGTAGTAGTCCAATCCATTTTCTGTCTGTTATCTTCATGCCCTTTACTATACCGTAGTAGTCCAA
The DNA here is from genome assembly GCA_018857735.1 of Alviniconcha marisindica. Taxonomy (NCBI): domain Eukaryota; kingdom Metazoa; phylum Mollusca; class Gastropoda; family Provannidae; genus Alviniconcha; species Alviniconcha marisindica. The sequence continues at coordinate 223,943 of JABMCL010000650.1, forward strand.
TCCATTTTCTGTCTGTTATCTTCATGCCCTTTACTATACCGTAGTAGTCCAATCCATTTTCTGTCTGTTATCTTCATGCCCTTTACTATACCGTAGTAGTCCAATCCATTTTCTGTCTTAATTCCTGCTCCTTACCATGCCGTAGTAGTCAAATCCATTTTTTCTCTTTTATCTTCATACTGTTTACTATACTACAGTAGTCAATCCATTTTTTTCTTTTCTGCTCCTATACACATGCCTATAGTCAAACATTTAAGTCTGTCGTCTTCATACTCTTTACTGTGCCGTAGTAGGCTCATCCATTTTCTGTCTGTTATCTTCATACACTGTACCGCAGTAGCCTAGTCCATTTTCTGTCTGTTATTTTCATGCTCTGTTCCATTACCTCAGTAGTCTAATCTATTTTCTGTCTGTTGTCTTCATGTTCTTTACTATACCGCAGTAGTCTAATCCATTTTCTGTCTTAATTCATACTCTCTACTATGCCGTAGTAGTCTAATCCATTTTCTGTCCGTTATCTCCATACTCCTTACTGTACCGCAAACATCTATTTTCTGTCTGTTATCTCCATACTCTTTGCTGCACTGTAGTAGCCTAATCCATTTTCTGTCTGTTATCTCCATACACTTTACTATTCTACAGTAGCCTAATCCATTTTCTGTCTGTTATCTCCATACGCTTTACTATTCTACAGTAGCCTAATCCATTTTCTGTCTGTTATCTCCATACGCTTTACTATTCTACAGTAGTCTAATCCATTTTCTGTTATCTCCATACTCTTTACTGTTCTACAGTAGTCTAATCCATTTTCTGTTATCTCCATACTCTTTACTGTTCTACAGTAGCCTAATCCATTTTCTGTCTGTTATCTCCATACGCTTTACTATTCTACAGTAGCCTAATCCATTTTCTGTTATTTCCATACTCTTTACTGTTCTACAGTAGCCTAATCCATTTTCTGTTATCTCCATACTCTTTACTGTTCTACACTAGCCTAATCCGTTTTCTGTTATTTCCATACTCTTTACTGTTCTACAGCCTAATCCATTTTCTGTCCAAATCCATTTAAGTCTGTCATCTTCATACTCTTTACTATAGAGTACTTTACTATTCCGCAGTAGTCTAATCCATTTTGCTCTGTAACCTTTATATTCTTTACTGTACAGTAGCAGCCTGATCCATGGTCTGCCTGTTGTCTTCATACTTCAGACTCTAAGATAAAGTACTCTGTGTTTTATGTGTACTTATGTCCATGTATTATATACTGTGTGTTATTTTACTGGTATTTTTTTATGCAGTCGTAAGACAAATTTCTATGTTATTCATAAACAATAAAGACTCTGTATTCTGTATTTGCTGTACTGTAGCAGTTTAATCCTTTTTATCTTTTATCTTCCTACAGTACCGCAATAGCCTAATCCATTTTCTGTCTGGTATCTTCATACTCTTTGCTGTACTGCGGCAGCTTAAGCCATTTTCTATCTTTTACCTTCATACAGTACCGCACTAGCCGAATCCATTCTCTGTTATCTTCACACTCTTTGCTGTACTGTAGCAGTTGAATCCATTTTCTCTCTTTTATCTTCCCTGATACAGTACCGCAGTTGCCTAATCCATTTTCTGTCTGCTATCTTCATACTCTTTGCTGTACTGCGGCAGCTTAATCCATTTTTTCTTTTTTATCTTCATACAGTACCGCACTAGCCGAATCCATTCTCTGTTATCTTCACACTCTTTGCTGTACTGTAGCAGTTGAATCCATTTTCTCTCTTTTATCTTCCCTGATACAGTACCGCAGTTGCCTAATCCATTTTCTGTCTGCTATCTTCATACTCTTTGCTGTACTGCGGCAGCTTAATCCATTTTTTCTTTTTTATCTTCATACAGTACCGCACAGCCTTAATCCTTCTTCTTTACCCTCTCCCCCCCCCCCCCTTCCTCCCTCCCTCCCAACCTTCACCCCGCTTGTAGTTCGCTTGCAGCAGAATGAATGCCGTCTCCGTCGTGCCGTGCAGTGTACACGACTGAATGAACACGGGACAGCAGCAGAGTATACAAAGCGCATGTCGTCTCTTTGTACGCATGCATTATCCGTCTCCTCATCAATCAGCCTGCCTTTGACAGGGACCTACAAAAAACCAAACAAAAACACGTCAATTAACGTTGTCATTTTTTGCACTTGTCTGCTGGGTCGATGAAAGAGTATGTCGACATAGCTAGGGACAGGGTAGAGGGTATGTCGAAAAAAAGGGATGGGGATGGGTTTGGTGGTGTGTGTGGGGAGTGGGGGGGGGGGGGGGGATGAAGTAACGTAAAATGCGGTGGGCTTTCACTCACGATGAAGATGTGGCTGCGAGAGGAAGAGAAGCGAGATAGTACGTACGGCAGGCAAAAGATACAGACAGCTAGCCACGAAGCCGCTTTTTTGGCGGCCGACCAAAAAATATTGATGAAACGACGCTGATGTTATTCTATGCTGATCTCGTTGCAGCATAGTCGTTCTTCTTTTATCGTTTTCTTCTTGGTTATTGGGAAACCCAGAGGGCAAGAAGTGAATACTCGCGGGAATATGGAAACACAAAAAAAACCGCATAATCAGTAGTAGCAACACTAAGAAGGACGCTGCTTCCAACACAACAGGCTGGGGAAGAGAATGCAAAAAGGAGCAGTGAACCAATGCGAACGGAAGAGGGCTTCACACAGTCATCTGGTGCCTTTGGGAAGCCGTTTAGCTTTTGAGGTTAACACCTTAAGAGGATTGGCGTCGCTCTGCTCAAAGAATTTGTCTGTCTTGGTAATGGCGGCGAGAGGATGAGGTGCAAAAATGAATGGCTCCGGGTTCGATTCCTTGCTGGAGTGAAATTTGATCTCGACCTTTTAGCTTGCCGGTTTTTCTGCAGCGCTGGAACTGTTCACGGTTAAAGCCTGTAATTGATATGCATGTGAGTGATTAAAGGAAAATAATGGGTTTAGGTTTTGGTCGGAGGGAATGTCCTCTGTTGTTTATCACTGATGTACATAGGCTTAGCGACGAGCGATTAAAGGGAAATACGTACGCAAACTTGTTGAATTCAGGGAATGTGCTCTGTTGTTTATCACTGATGTACATAGGCTTAGCGACGAGCGATTAAAGGGAAATACGTACGCAGACTTGTTGAATTCAGGGAATGTGCTCTGTTGTTTATCACTGATGTACATAGGCTTAGCTACGAGCGATTAAAGGGAAATACGTACGCAGACTTGTTGAATTCAGGGAATGTGCTCTGTTGTTTATCACTGATGTACATAGGCTTAGCTACGAGCAATTAAAGGGAAATACGTACGCAGACTTGTTGAACTCAGGGAATGTGCTCTGTTGTTTATCACTGATGTACATAGGCTTAGCTACGAGCAATTAAAGGGAAATACGTACGCAGACTTGTTGAACTCAGGGAACGTGCTCTGTTGTTTATCACTGTTGTACACAGGCCTAGCTACGAGCAATTAAAGGGAAACACGTACGCAGACTTGTTGAGCTCAGGGAATGTACTCTGTACTGATAATCATATAATACGTACG
>JABMCL010000650.1:230000-255000 GCA_018857735.1 Alviniconcha marisindica
TGTTAAGCCACACTTCCAGAAGACCGGACCCTGTCTGCAACAAAGAACAACAGGACAGAGTTGGGGAAGTGGGAGGGACGGTATCTATATCCCACTAGGGTTTCTAGCGATGTTCAAACCCACAACAGAAACGTGACGTAGGCCTGAACTAGACCAGAAGTCAACGAGGAGCAGACAAAAAGTTTGTGACCGGGTTTGTTCATCGATCTGGCGACAGTGAAACGATACCATGGGCTATATAGTGATTCAAGGAACGTAGCCACCATTATTATTGATCGCTTTGATATAGCGCTATTCTCTGCTCTCGAGCAGACTCACTGCGCACGTGTCACACGTGGGTCCGAATCGGTGACTGTGTCCTTTTTGTAGCGCGTATTTTTAATATCAAGGGAAGTGGTGTGATGACAGCGCTCTTTGGTAGTTGCATGGCGTGTAGTGAAACTGATACAGTCTCGGCGCAAGTTCTGTGTACACCATTCAGCCATACACCAGTTTACAGTGTCACTGCATTCAAAGCCACATAGGGAGGGTGTATGTGTTTAGCTGTAACCTGCCACCTGCACTTCTGGCAGAATGACCGGAATCTTTTAGGTGCTATTGCGATGACACGGGGGTGGAACGGATACCGAAATAAGAGTCAGCACAGAAAGATTGGTTGGTTGAGTGTTGCTTTACCGTCCACAGAAACCGTGGGCTTATTAGGGACGGGAGCCCAGGACGGCCACCTCGACCTCCACACAGCTCCTGCGCTGTGACACAAAAAGTTGACCCTGGAGAAGAAAATTCTCCCGCCGCTCCTGCTGTTTTCTGAGAGTGAAAGCGGATATGACTCGGATCCTGTCGTGGATTTGGGTTTGATAGAAGGAGTGGCTAATTGTGTTGTTTGCTGAGGAAACAGAAGAGGCCTCCCGGTCTGGCCAGATGCGTTTGTGGCAATGCGACTGAATTCCAAAGTGTTACTTTCCGACAGTGTTGAACAACTGTGAAAGGACTGGGTGTTCTTGGTTGAGTGTTGTTTTACGTCCACAGAAACCATAAGGCTTATTATGGACGTGGAGAAGGGGGGGGGGGGTATGGAGGGGGGGGGGGAAGGGAGACTATATACCTATCGCTACACTGTCACCACCAGAATGACTTCTGCATTAAGGTGGGCAGCTATGAGAGCCATTTTAATGTTTCATAACTGTGAGGGACAAAGTCTCAAGGCAGAGTCCACAGACCACAACTTTTGAAGAGAAAGTAGATCCGAAGCGGATTCGAACCGAGGTCCCTCTGCCAAACGCCTTACCGCTAGGCCAAACCGGCTCACTGTGGGTGTTCGTTTGACCGGTGTGTTTATATAGTGATCGAGTACCTGAGCTGGAGGAACACCGTTGTTTTGCAGTTTCTGCACAAGTGTCTTCTTCATGCTGTGATTTAAAAGACTTGTTCTCGTGGGAATCAGTTAAACCCATCTGTGGTTGACGCTATATTTCTCGTCAAATAGCCAGTCTATGTATTCATACCCGTTGATTGAAATAGAGCATAATCTAAAAATGAGTCAGTGCGTCTGTTTGATGACAGTAGTGGTGTGAGTATGTGGGCTGGGTGAGGAGTGGTCTGTGTGCGTGCGTGCGTGCGTGCGTGCGTGGTGTGTGTGTGTGTGTGTGTGCGTGCGTGCGTGCGTGCGTGCGTGTGTGTGTGTCCGGAGAAGGAGGGGGGCAAGAGAGATATTTTTTTGCTGTGGTATAATTTGTATTATCATTTGTTATATTTAGTGTGCCTCTTTAGTAGGTTATTATCAATGTAAATGCTTTCGACGTTGCTTTATGCTCTTCGTACATGTTGTTTTGAAAACGGTTAACCTTTAGCAGTTAGCTGAATTGCCATGTGAGGGATGATTAAAGTATACTGACCTGACTTGACTTGACGTGAAAGGTTTACACGGAAAGACACGAGTGCGATTGCGCTGATCCGTAAACAGCGGTATTTCCCAAGAGCTGCCAGACATACAACGGTAAAACATGAGTTACCCAAGATGTAATTCCTGGCATGCCGAATCTAATAAGGACATTAGAATCCAAAGAGTGTATATAAAATGATACTAATCCTGTTTAGCTATTCTCCACAAGTATGAAAGACAGAAAGGGAAACGGGCTTCACTAGAAAGATCCGAATTGATTTCACGCGTATACACATGACCATGGCCAACTTCCGGTCATTCTCCGTAACTGTGAAAGGCGGGATGAATGGATTTGTCTTTGACTTTAATTTCGCTGCGCTTGTTGCGCGCGTGTTTCGTGATTAATTTTGTAGGAACGGTTCAAAAGAAGTCGGAACGGATTGTCACTTTATTGAGTAAATGCAGATTGTGTTGTGCTGAGGCTCTTGCGAAGAACGTGCGTGAAGTATTGCTTAGCGTTAAGTACAGAGTGGACTGAGTCGAGAGCGCTGCTGTAATTGCAAGAGAAAATTAAGTTTCCTGCCAAGATTTACAACGCCTGATATTGGCTAATGGGAACTGGAACTTTCCGTGCTAATGGAGGAGAATAAAAGTTTAATGATTTGAAAAAAAGGCACTCACAATTCGGCATTTCTACAGTCTGGGTGAACAGAAGGAGAGAGAGAGAGACAGAGACAGAGAAGGAAAAAGAGTATCGTTAATACAATGGAAGACTGATGAAAGTGTTAGTGTTATGTGTGTGTGTGTGTGTGTGTGTGTGTTGTGTGTGTGTGTGTGTGTGTGTGTGTCGTGTGTGTGTGTGTGTGCGCGTTGTGTGTGTGTGTGTGTGCGCGGGTTGGGGCGGCGCTGTGGTGTGTGTGTGTGTGTGTGTGTGTGTGTGTGTGTGTGTGTGTGTGTGTGTGTGTGTGTGTTTTGTGCGGTGGAATCAATGATAGGAAAACACAGCTAGATGGTGTGGCTGACGTCATGTTCCAGCCTACGACACGCATTACGTCAGATGAAATTAGCCCGTTAACCGACGTCCTTATCTTTATTTGCCACACTTTCGATCTCAGGACTTCCTCCAATCATAAATAATCATGGGTCTGTTAATGTCCACACATAAGCAAACGCTGGCCAGTGTTGTGTAGGAGGTGTAGTCTGCAAGAGACTGTTCGGTCGTTTCCATTGATTCAACCAACAAAGGGAGTTAACCTACGCTCGATCTGTGACGTCACACCAACACAACAACAAAGACCTGAGTCGCCTACGGTAACTCTTACTGGCATGCAAGTAAAATGCAAGGTACATAAACCCCACTAAAGGTACTTCCTGAAATGCAATGTATATTAATCAATGTCTGCAAGAGACTGTTCGGTCGTTTCCATTGGTTGAACCAACGCTCGATCTATGACGTCACACTAACACGACAACAAAGACCAGAGTCGCCTATGTAACTCTCACCTGGCATGCGAGTAAAATGCAAGGTACATAAACCCCACTAAAGGTACTACCTCGATCAAATGCAATATATGTAATCAAAGATTAAGATAGAAATAGTTTGTCCACAGGCAAGCTCGGTGGAGGTTGTTATGATTAAACGTCTTATAACTCGTAAGTGTAGGTGTATATGTGAAAACACCAACAGGAAGTATGGATGGAAGTATGAATGAGAGTGTAAAGTGATATTATAATGAATGGATGCATGCAATTACTAATTAAAATCACAATGAAAACCAATCCCAATAAAGAACAGAAAAAAAATGTTGTTATAGGTTGTTTTTTTTGTTGTTTTTGTGTGGTGTTTTTGTTTTGTTTTTGTTTTATGGGGTTGTGTTTTTTTGTTTTTTTTGGGGGGGGGGGTTGAAGTGTTTTTTTTTCTTTTTTTTTCTTTCTTTCTTTTTTCTTTTTTCTGTTCTTTTTGGTACTTCGTGGTCCCTCGCGGGAAATTCGGATCGCCTTATATGTGAAAGGCACAGGAGCTGCAAGAGCAGCGCTACCTGTTGCTAGCGGTGTGTGCAGGGTTATCGTGAGTAGTTATCGTGTGTGTCCAAACAATAGTACGGCTGCCGGTTCGCAGATGTTGATGCATGCGATTGCTCATCGCAAGAGAACCTGCACTGGAAGGTGACTCTGGGAGAAAAAAAAACCTTGCTGCACATGGGACTCGAACCCGCGTCTGTATTGCGCCTGGTTTTTCAGTCTGACGCTCTACCAGTTTGAGCTCTCCCAGCGCCTGGCCTGCGATATAATATTATATGTATTGAGGTATGAACTAGTGCATGCAGTGGCCGCCACACTGTACTGCAACTCCAACACTGCAGTAATGTCATCCATGGTCTTGCCTGTTATTCAGGAAATCCGCTGGCGATTCGTGTCCACCTGGCTCAGGTTCCTGGACTGGCGGAACTGCCTGACGCAGTAAGTAAGTAAGTAACTTGGTGTTTTACGCCCAGTCAACCAATAAACTATGGCTATATCAGGGCGATATGAAATGAACATAGCGTTTGAATTCCAGTACAGCGTATATAGGCTGCGTAGCTACTCTCACGCTTCAGAATAATACTTATGATGATCTAATATCCACCGAGTTTGCCTGTGGACAAATTGTTGCTTTTAATCCCCCCCCCCCCCCCCCCCAAGAAAAAGAAGATAATAAAAAATTTAAAAATAAAGTAATAATAATAAAATCTGCTGCTGATGCAGTTCCATCAAAGAAGAATGGAATGGAAATTGGTTTTTAACGACTAGTCGTCCATGACGGAATATGAGTAATGACTGCGCATAATGGATCTCAGAAGCGATGTTTTACAATGATTTACTCCGTATTATTTTATTAGTATACGTTTACCTTTGTTATGTTGAATTATCTAATTGTCCTTTCTTGGTCGAATTCGAGTGACTCAAAAAGGCAAATTTAAATTTTATGCATTTATTATGAATAACAGAGTTCTTTTGTAGGGTGTATTTTGTTTATATGGTCATAGAAGTGTCTTCTTCTTCAAATTTGTTATCGCGGCTGTGTCTATTTCCCCCCCCCCCTCCCCCCCATCCGTGTGTGTGTGTGAACTTCTGAGAACTTCACGTTGATTGTGGAGTAGAGTGATGTTCAGCGTAAATGTACACGCCAGGCCTAAATATGAAGAAGACCCCCCCCCTCCCCCCCTCCCCCCAAACAAAACAAAAAAAGGGCAGGAGAGCGGGGGAAGGGGAGTAAGAAAAAAAGGAAAAAGTCAAGTCAGGTCAGGTACTTCTTTATTCCATTCAAAGGAAAGCGTATAAAATATATATTACCAGCTATGGAAATGCGCTGTAAAATAAACCCCTTCTCTCTCTCTCTCTCTCTCTCTCTCTCTCTCTCTCTCTCTCTCTCTCTCTCTCTCTCTCTCTCTCTCTCTCTCACACACACACACACACGCACGCACGCACGCACGCACACACACACACACACACACGATAAAGAAAGATTCTTTTAAAGTCTTGTATTTGTTCTTCTTCAGTAGGAACGATATATATATATATATATATATATATATATATATATATATATATATATATATATATATACTTGCATTAAGCTTTCCATTAAGCTTTCCATCGAGTTTGCAAGCACGCCGAATGTTGCTTCTTTAATCGTCCGGCGCACTCAGCATCACTACCGCATTCCCTCGAACGTGCCAGACACCAAAACGACTCATCAACTCACCTTTCCTTTTCTCCCAGCGTCAATTCAGCCTAGGGGCGGATGACTGGACGCCCTGGGACATCTTTGAGCCTGTTATACTTGTCTCCCTCCTCTCGTCTGCAATTTTATAGCGAACAGTCCCGTGGATAGCTTAATGCAACTCCCCAACCCCGCCCACTCCACCCGCCACCCCCACCCCTCCCATCCCCCCATCGCAATCCCCCTTTCAATCTTGCCTTTTATTTGATATTTCGCGTGGAGTTGCTGTGCTGAATTGAAAGAATAATTTGCCGCACCTCGCCCCTGAGAGAGGGGAAGAGTTGACAAGCGGAAGAACCAATACTAATCAAGCAGCACAAAAAAACCTCTCTTGCCATCAGTTTCCATCAGGCGAACCCGATTTTTTTCTCTATCGTGATGAGCGCAGAATTGGCGGCTGAGCAAAGTGATGTCAGGGAACTCTTGACGACTTTAAATTTATGAAACTCGAATTGGATTTTGTTTTGTTTGGTTTTGTTTGGTTTGGTTAGGTGACAGAGCATGCATGCATGCTCGTGATATATTTTTGTTGTTGTTGTTGTTGTTGCCTGTTCTATTATCACAGATTCTTTGGAGTCTTATTAGTAGTTCCGATTTGTACAGTCTCTCTTGTCTATGAAAAATGAAATGAATGTCCCATTATATTTTAAGTTGTGTTTTTTTACAGTGTCACCTCAGGACAAATTATACATTCAAAATTATTTTACACCTGTTAAAAACAGAAATCGCTAAACCACACGCCAATAGCTTCATCACAGTTCTGCACACAGCACCAAATGGGGAAAGCAAAAATTTTTAAAGGCAGATTGCTGGTAGTAAGCAGAGCACACAAAGCTACATTTTGATTTCGAAAAGGCGAATGACTGCTAATGGTTACGGAACTAAAACAAAAACGACCTAAGAAATGTATTTGCCAATAATAAATGTTACAGCTGGTTGATGATGTCGAAGGAGGAGTGCGCATAGCAGATTCGACAGAACATGTCTGTGTCAGGTGTTACATACACCGCAGACAATACATAAGACTTGGCAGAGAGGGAAGACGCAGAGACCAGTGCTCCGACAAAAAGAGGGCAGACGGTTACAACAGGACTTGGTAGAGAGGGAAGATACAGAAAGCAGTATAGTCCGACAGAAGCGGTCAGACGGTTACAACAAGACTTGGTAGAGAGGGAAGATACAGAAAGCAGTATAGTCCGACAGAAGCGGGCAGACGGTTACAACAGGACTTGGTAGAGAGGGAAGGATACAGAAAGCAGTATAGTCCGACAGAAGCGGGCAGACATGCAGTTACAACAAGACTTGGTAGAGAGGGAAGATACAGAAAGCAGTATAGTCCGACAGAAGAGGGTAGACAGTTACAACAAGACTTGATAGAGAGGGAAGGAGGACAGTTACAACAAGACTGGTAGAGAGGAAAGGAGGACAGTTACAACAAGACTTGGTAGAGAGGAAAGGAGGACAGTTACAACAAGACTTGGTAGAGAGGAAAGGAGGACAGTTACAACAAGACTTGGTAGAGAAGGAAGGAGGACAGTTACAACAAGACTTGGTAGAGAGGAAAGGAGGGGTAGAGAGGAAAGGAGGACAGTTACAACAAGACCTGGTAGAGAGGGAAGGAGGACAGTTACAACAAGACCTGGTAGAGAGGGAAGGAGGACAGTTACAACAAGACTTGGTAGAGAGGGCAGGAGGACAGTTACAACAAGACTTGGTAGAGAGGGAAGGAGGACAGTTACAACAAGACTTGGTAGAGAGGAAAGGAGGACAGTTACAACAAGACTTGGTAGAGAAGAGCGGAAGACAGGAGGGAAGATGCAGAAAGCAGTAGTCCGACAGAAGAGGAAAGACAGTTACAAAGGAAAGACTATGCAGAGTTAGCTGGCTCCGTCAACCCCCCGTATCGCAAGCGCTTGTGCTGGATAAAAAAATTTTTTTAGTTTTTAGTTTTTTTTTAGTTTTTTTTGTAACCTGTATTTACTCGCCAGGTGAGTTAAAATAGGCGATTCATGTCTTTGTTGTGCTCGTGTGACGTCTTTCTAGCGCTGATTAACTCACTTTGCCTGTTAAACCCTACTTACCACTAACGTTGATCCAGTTTGGTTGCATGTTTGAGGAAGGTAAGCCGAGGTGGCGTGACACCGTCATATATACAGCCTAGCACCATTGCAGAGGGCAAATAATAGCTTATCAGCTTACGGCAGAAATTTACTAGGAATTAAATAACATTAAAAGTTGGCACAGTTTTCAGTAGCGATTTTGATATAGAGTACATGCATGCATATGGTTAGTCAGTCGTGCATTAAAATCTAGAGACGATGTTTCCAAACGAAATGTAGGAAATATTCATGCATGAATAGCAACTCGTCCAGCAAATCGTGAACACAAGCTATCAGAAATTTTCTCTGTACGAGGAACTTGGCCTGTACAGTCTTCTTTGGCGATTCGGTCGCCACAGCCGAGCCATAAGACTCTTGATCACCTCAGCTGCCCCTGTCTTCCGAGTTTCTGAAAGTAATCAGCAGAACATATTGATCATTTGGCCAGAGGGAATAGTGGCAAGGAATTGATCCGTTGATTGTGTGTAATTGCTCTATGGTCCACAACAACACAGGGCAATGCACAGGGGACGACACGTTTCGCGTTCCATATACTGTCTTGCAGATTTTTTTGTGATTTTTGTTGTTGATTTTTTTCTTAGCAGGCGCTGGCGTCCGACCCCTTGCAAGCATGCGATGCTTGGCTCACAGTATGAATACAAAATTCTCAGTTTTGTGTTAAATCCGAATGCTACGCTAAAAAATGTCTTTGATAAATGAAACGTAACAAGAGCTTTCCTGGTGAGTTTGTAGAATGTTATTGACCGTGACGGATGTTGTATGTGGAAGCGTGCAGTGCGTGACGGACCCAATTGTCCGGCTCCCCGAGCCATCGACTCGAAACGGACGAACTATAGGGACCTCTGTGAACCAAGGGGCTAGACAACTGTAATAAGATCAAGTCCACCGGACACACACCGACTTTAGCAAAAGGCCGCTGATAAATGGTTGTTTTCTTCTTGTTTATCTATATAATTATTTTCCTGTTCGTTGCACAAACCTCCTCACCCCAATCTGTTCCCCATCATCTGCTTCACAGCCTCTGTCCTTTTGGGGTTTGTATTGTTTGTGTTCTTCTTTTTAAATCAGATGCGACCAGTTGGACTTTCTTTTTTGTAACGAAAGCTGGCTTGCTGTTGCATCTTTCACACGCATTTACCACTTCCCTTCCACAGCATTTTTTTTTTTTGGGGGGAGGGGTGTTGGGGGGAGATAAAATAAATTTGGGTGGTGGTGCGGTAGGAAAGAAAGTTTGATAATTTGCTTTCGTGCGGCAAAAAAGTGACATGCTTTTTCCAGTTTCAAAATGGAATTTTCATGTCTCCATTACTGAAAGGCGTTGCTGTATTCCCATCAGATGATGGGTGCATGCATATTGCGTGTAACTTCTCGAAGAGCACCAGCCAGGTCACAGTCAGAGCGAGATCCAGGACCAAACCGAGACTTCCTGTCCCTTTTTTTCTTTTTTCTTTTTTTGGGGGGGGGGGGGGGGGGGGGGGGGCTTCTACTTCTTCTTTTCTTCTGAGCCGATTGATCTTTTCCGCCTAGACTTGGCATGCCGATGCATCGTAGCAGATACCAGACATGATTGTCTAAAGCCGATTTGAAGTCTGGCCAGTAGCCTCTGCAGTGCTACCTTGGCAGATAGGGTGACGTATGCGGGAAACCATGGCACTCCCAGTTACTATTTGCACCGGAAGGCCGGAATTGGTTAGAGCGCATCGTGGACCTTTTGCTCAACACACTCCAGACGCCCTAACATCAGCTGTAGCCAGACAAGTAGACAATTTTCATTTGTCATTGTTTCTGTGTCTGCCTGCTGTTTGAAAGAGAGGGGTGAGGTGGGGAGGTTATCCTGGACAATTTGTGTGTGTGTTGTGTTGTTCTGTTAAGGTCAGCTTGTTCCTTTTTGTTTTTGTTTTTTTATTAACCGTTTGTGTGTTTTGATCTTCGGCATTGTGGACATGTTGGGCAACAAATATTGACCAGTGTGTTTATACTTACAACACTGACACAATTTCTTTTTGAGCGAAATCGTATCGAGTGGTAGGTAGTTGTATCTGACTGAAACTAAACAAAAACAAACAGAATTTAAACAGAAGATCGACCCTCTTCCTCCACTCCCCCACCCCCCACCCTCCCACCTCCGACACCACACACACACACACACACACACACACACACACACACACACACACACACACACACACACACACACACACAAAGAAAAAAAAAAAAAGAAAGAAAGAAAGAAAGAAAAATGGTGATCAAAGGTTTTTTTGGAAGTCACCCTTAACTTTCGTCCTCACTGCATATCCTGTAGCGTACACGGCCTCCGATTGGCTGAGCCTGTCGTGGGAAGCGAAGAAATATCGCTGTGCATTCCCACTCATTTTTAGTCACAGTTTCCATTTTGCTTCATGTATTATAGCCACGTGTGTGGCCGTTTGCTCAGCTTGTTTGAATTAAATAGCTCAGTCTGACGTTGGAAATCGGATTTAAAGGGTGGTTTTACATACATTATATGGTGGATTCAATAAGATACGAGAGAGAGAGAGAGAGAGAGAGAGAGAGAGAGAGAGAGAGAGACAGACAGACAGACAGACAGACAGACAGACAGACAGACAGACAGACAGACAGACAGACAGAGAGAGGGAGACAGAGAGACAGAGAGGTAGAGAGACAGAGAGAGAGACAGAGACAGGCAGACAGAGACAGACAGAGCGAGAGACACAGACAGACAGACAGAGACAGAGACTGACACACAGACAGAGAAATACAGGGATATAATAATTATTTTATTGAATCCTCCGTTCTTCCGAAAGAGAAGCAAGTAAAACAGACTTAGAAAATGTGCTGACTACTATATTCGCTGCGCGTGTTGGCGGGAGGGGTGCAACTAGCTACTAAATTGCCTGGCCTACAATTAAAGACACAAATTGTGATGGAGCATCTTCATGCGACGTGTTACGCAGCCGGATATTAGATCTTCACGACATCTTAACGTTGGGGAACGTAATTCTGAGAGACGGTGGTCCAGCGGACAGGAGCTTTGCCGAGTACGTAGAGAGATCATGCTTTTGGGCCGAGCTGAACAGAACGATTATTGCTGTAACACAGCCGTCTCACGTGAGATGATTTTTATTTTGTTTTCCCATTTCCTTTTCGTGATCAGCTCTTTTCCTGTCCTCCCCCCCCCTTACCCCCCCCCCTTACCCCCCCACATACCCCCCCCCCCCCCCACACACACTCACCAGCAACAATAAAAATCGAACAAAATCATCGGGTGCCAGGAATCTGTTGGCCCAACCCGTTCTTGTCTGGTCCGTATTTTTCCATGAAATGCCCCAGGAATTGCTAAATTGGGAGAAGGTGTGGGTGGGTGCATAGGGATTTTCCGTAACCATAACAAGGCTGGGGAACCTTCTTTTGGCTTCTTAGCTTGTGTTTGTGTTTTGTTTATACAATCTAAAACAGAACGAGGCCCAGAGTGCCCGTACAGATCCACACACAAGCGAGTTAATTAGCGCTCGAAAGACATCACACAAACACAGCAACAAAGACCCGAGTCGCCTACGATAATTTTCACCTGGCATGCGAGTGAATACAAGGTGCATAAACACCACCAGAGGTATATCCTTATTTGTTTATACATTGTCTTTTTGTTCCTCTTCATTGCCATTTTGTATGTTATCTATAATTCTTTCACAAGCCTGGAACTCTTGCATTTTCACCCACAGACTACATAAACGTTGCCGTATGCAGACAAAGACTGTTGCTTCTAATTCTTCTGAAAATGCTTTCTGCTTATATCATTTCAACGTCTATGTTCCACACACAAAACTAGAATGCAGTTTTTATACGGCAAATACCAGCAGTTTTATGGCTTTTAGTAATCATAATATTATGTAGGCTGTCTGTATAACATTCACAAAAAATGTTTTGAGACGAGGGTAGCTCACCGAAGTATACACCCCCAGTAACTGAGGTAGAATTACAATTGCCATGGTTATTCATTATGGTAAGTGTAATTATATGTAGTATATATTCAAACTGGTTGACTGGGCATCCAGGCGAGATCAAAAGATCAAGAGATCTTGGGAAAGGGAGGGGGTGGCCCTTCAATTTAGCCCAGAAGAGATCATGAGTAGGGAGGTGGAGCGGGGCGCGAAAGTTGGATTTCTTTCGTTTCAAATTGTTTTTAACAGAGGCAAGGAAATTGTCTTTGTGACTCTGCCCAAGCACGCGTGAAACACATTGCGCAGTGGACAAGTCGCTGGGATTGGGAGGGGACACCGCCAAAAACACTTCCATTGTTTGGCGGCGGTCCAGGTTCCCGGTTTTTTTTTTGGGCGGTACCCGGGTCGACCTTCATTTTTCGTCCCCCCCCCCCCTCTGCCCCCGTCCCTAATAACCCATTCGCTTCCGTGACGTAAAGCAACATAGAAAAAAAACATAAAACACCAAGTTACTATACATCAAAACACAACAAAAAGGACCTTAAAGCCATGTGATACCAATCTATGCAGTCAACGTTGCACTTCAAAAAGCGAAATGTTTTGAAACACAACACACATCTACCGTTTTTTGTGGTTTTTTCTTTTTTAATTTTAGTAGCTTAGGCCAAAACACCACAACACACACACACACACACAACAACACCACCACACACCACACACACACACACGCACGTACAAACGCACGCCCCACACACACACACACACACACACACACACACACACACACACACACACACACAACCCAAAAACCCAAAACACAAAATAAAAAAAACCCCCCCAACGGGGCCGTAGAAACGTAGGGAAAGACGACGAGACAATACAAAAAACCCAACGAGCACGACGGGGCCGCAGCACGAACGCCCCAACCAAAACCCATACACGACGCAACCAAACAACACAAAACAAACAACAAAAAAAACCAAAACACACCAACAAAACCCAACCAGCACGCACGAGGGCACGACGCAAACCCACCCACACACACACACAACACACACAAAAACACACACCCCAAACCCCACACCCCCACACACACACACACACGCCCATCGCGGTTGTCTGCGAGTCCCTTCGGCTGTAATAATTCAACGGAGGCTGTGTCCGGGACCTATCAAAGGATGCGCATTGGAAGGAATGGTGACGGGATTAAAAGCATGGGACCTATTGCTGTTCTAGATGCCTCCGTTGCAAAAGGCCGTTGTAAATGCCGGAGCACCGGTCGAACGTAGTTGCAGGTTTCATCAGCGCGATGATTGGCAGCGTTTCCTCAGGGCTAATTCTGAGGCCAGTAACATCGGTAGTTCCATTCAGAAATGAAGTCTGGTGAGAATCGATTGCCTGGACTATTTGCAATGTCTTTTGTAGACACTCCCAGCTAATTCTCTGTGAAATGGAGCGATGTGGTTGCGAGGCGGTGGCAAATCTACGTTTCGTGATCAAAAATAATATTCGTAGTATGTACTTCCCCCCACCCCCCCCCCCCCCCGCCCCCTCCCCCCACTACCCCCACCCCCCCAATACCACCCACCCCCCCCCCACCCCACACATCCCACAAACCACCCCCCACACACACACACCACCAACAACACACACACACACACACAACACACACCCCACACACACACACACACACACACACACACACACATATAGAGATCCATTCACGGCTAGTCTCAGCGGCCCACAGAATATCTGTCTGGCCTTCTATTGTCTGCGATGTGAAATGTCGCCAAGGTGTTCTTTCTCGTGCAGTAATAATGCACCTCATAGGCTGCTTACTTTCACCTACAGTACAGCCCCGTCTTGTGACTACGCACGCACGTCTTGTAATTATGTACTCACGCACGCACGCGCATCCTCCTCCCCCCCCCCCCCCCCCCCCCGCCCCCCCCCCCCATTCCCCCCCCCCCTACCCCCCCATCCTCCTCCCCCCATCCTCCTCCCCCCATCCTCCTCCCCCCAATCCTCCTCCCCCCCCCCCCCCCCCCCATATTATCTTTGTGGATTTAGGCCAAATGACTAAGACAATGAGAAGTTGAACTTTTCTCTGCAAAACTCTAGAGACACTGTCAGGTTTCTCCCTGATATAACCGCACTGGTTGAATGGGCGTAAAACACCAAGTTACTTACATACTTGTGTGCCCAGTATCGATCTTTTGTTTATATATATATATATATATAAACAGATCTCGGAAGCCTTGATAATCAAGGACAGTCCATTTGGACCTATCTAGCAGCCAGCCTAGTTCTACATATAATCATGAGCGTGAACAAACAATACAGTTGCCTACAAACATGCAGAGACTGAAACAGTAAGTTTGTTATAAAAATAATGTCGGCTTTTAATAACACCACGTACCTTTGTGATCGGCTGTGTACTGTGCTGGTTTCCAAGTCTTCAAATGTGCCTGCGTGCGTATTGTCCTTGCACGTGACTCCCGTTGCCACTGTGCAACTCAATAATCCGTCAAGTGACGTTGACAACGTGAGCCTTCCGTGCAGTCTTGTCATCGCGCCCTCATCAAAGGCTTTGTCTGAAGGCTAAGTGCCTTGTGCAGCCTACAGGAGATCCAACCCTGATCACGCAGGAGGGGCCAGAAAGACTTTGTCAAGTGACAGAGAGCTTTTCCCGATATATCGACTTCTGCTGTTGTTGTTTGTTTTTCTTTTCTTTCTTTCTTTCTTTCTTTCTGTTTCTTTTCTTGTGTGTGTGTGTGTGTGTGTGTGTGTGTGTGTGTGTGTGTGTGTGTGGTGTGTGTGTGTGTTGTGTTGTTGTGGTGTGTCTGGTGGTGTTTGTGTGGGTGTTGGGTGTTGTTTGTGTTTGTTTAACACCAACATCAGTCGTGAAAATGTGAACACTTATTTTTTTCTCTACGTGTGTGGGGGGGTGGGGGGGGGGGGGGGCGGCGGCAAGCGAAGGGGGGGGGGGGGGGTGCGTGCCTTTTTTTTCTTTTTTTCCCTTTACATATGTATTGTTCCTTTATATATATTACAGAGAACGCAAGTTTTACATTTTTGATGATGTTGGTGTTATTTTACAGCCTCTTACGCTTGAATAATTTTAGCGTTATTTGTTAAGTCGCGAAAGAGGTTTTACTCATGCTGTGGGTCCAAACCACCCTAGTGTACCAAGGAATCTAGTTCACACCAAGTTTCATTTCAATATGGTTCGGC
This sequence comes from Alviniconcha marisindica, assembly GCA_018857735.1. Classification (NCBI taxonomy): domain Eukaryota; kingdom Metazoa; phylum Mollusca; class Gastropoda; family Provannidae; genus Alviniconcha; species Alviniconcha marisindica. The sequence goes on from JABMCL010000650.1 coordinate 244,938, forward strand.
GGGTCGCGCACCAAAGCATGGCGTTGACACAGAAAAAGAAGAAAAAAAGCAAAGAAAAAAAGCAGTTGACACGAAGACAGAGACTGTTCGTCATTCATGTGATGCGAAGCCCAGCTGCAATAATTTCCAATACATTTGTAGTAACAACATTCAATATACTGAACAACATTTTCCCTGTAAACAAAACACAAGCTCAATGCTTAGTTGCGTGCGCAATGTGTTGGCATTTAATTCAGACTTTGCCGATTGTTGTTGTTGGATATAGCGGGCGACTTGGGACAAACACACATGGGATGAGAGATGCTGTCGTACCGACAGTAACATTGCATCAGCCATGAGCTCTGTCTGTCTGTCTTGTCTCTGACTCTGTCTGTCTCGTCTGTCTGTCTGTCTGTCTGTCTGTCTGTCTGTCTGTCTGTCTGTCTGTCTGTCTCTCTCTCTCTCTCTCTCTCTCTCTCTCTCTCTCTCTCTCTCTCTCTCTCTCTCTCTCTCTCTCTCTCTCTCTCTCTCTCTCTCTCCCACCCACTATGCGGGATCAAAATCCAATTACTAGCACAAACCCTGTCTCTGTAACACGCACACACACACACACACACGCACGCACGCACGCACGCACGCACGCACGCACGCACGCACGCACGCACGCACGCACGCACGCACCACACACACACACACACACACACACACACACACACACACACACACACACACGCACCTGATCAGAGGGATCACATCAACCAATAGTGTGTGTATGTGTGTGTGTGCGTATGTGTGTGTGTGTGAGAGAGAGAGAGAGTGTGTGGGTGTGTGGGTGTGTGTGAGAGAAAGAGAGAGAGAGAGAGAGAGAGAGAGAGAGAGAGAGAGAGAGAGAGAGAGAGAGAGAGAGAGAGACTATCAACAGAATCGTGATTTCTGGATAGCTATTAATCCGTCTGGCTGGTTTTTCATCGACCTGGCCCCGTCCTTCGCCCTTTACTCCTCCACAAGGCTGACGACAGGCGAGAAAAAAAAAATGCTTCGTGATGCTGGTCCACATGTTGCCGTCGTTGTCCCTTCAGTGTCCTGGGAGTACTGCGAAATTATTATTGAGAGTAATGCTGGTAATAGTGTGTAGAAGTTGTACCCACCCCCACCCCCACCCCTACCCCCACAGCAAAGAGCCCGAGTGCCACAGTGTAGAAGCTTTGTGTGCTTATTGCCCATGAGAGCTGCCTTACGATAAACATGTCCTTCCTGTGACGGTATCACGTATTGACGGGTTTGCTTTCCTTGGGGGGTGGGGGGGGTGGGTGGGGTGGGGGGGAGGGGAGTTGCGCCCCCTGCGGCGGAGTACCGGTCGCGGAGGCAGACAAAAGGTCCCCTCTATTGTGAACCTAGAGCTTCCAAAAAGGGTCTCTCTTGTGAGCCAGGGGAAGGTCAAAATCTTCAGCGAAATTATTTATTTTGCCTACTGCCAGGAATGGTACCGAAGGCTGCACTTGTCTGCCTTCTCGGTTCATTCATCTCATTTCGCTCGACCCAGTTCCGAGACAGTGCGACGTGTCACATGAACAGTGACTGGGACCTTGACTCGTGATTTGATGACTTGTGATTTGATGTCTCGTGATTTGATGACTGGTGATTTAATGATTCGTGATTTGATGACTGGTGATTCGATGATTCGTGATTTGATGACTGGCGATTTGATGATTCGTGATTTGAAGACTTGTGATTTGATGACTCATGATTTGAATGACTTGTGATTTGATGACCTATGATTTGATGACCCGTGATTTGATGACCCGTGATTTGATGTTTTGCTCTGATGTTGCCGCCGCGGGTGTTCGATACAAGATAGGAAGAATCAATCGCGTTTGTTGTCAGATACCTCCCTCATGTTCTGCTATAGATCGTCGTATCTTGTAGTATATTTGTCTGGAATTCGCTGCCTGCCAGTCTGCGAGTTCTCCCCACACTGCCCGTGTTCAAAACCCAGCTCAAGACTTTAGACTGGCCTTTTCACAAACCTTGCCAGACCATTCCTGTGACAATAGTTTATGTGTATGTCCACGTGTATAGAACAATCTCCACATCTGGAACAATCTCCGCCAAGACATCAGGCACTCTGCTACTCTCTCTTTCTTCAAAAGCCAACTGAAGACATTTCTCTTCTCAGAATATTTCAGTTAAGCCACATTGTCCTTCACTCCTATCAGTCTGTACAGTGTGTGTGTTTGTGTGTGTGTGTGTGTGTGTGTGTGTGTGTGTGTGTGTGTGTGTGTGTGTGTGTGTGTGTGTGTGTGTGTGTGTGTGTGTGTGCATCTCTAGCATTGCGTTTAAAAACCCTTGTCGATATCTTTTTTCCTTTTCTTTTTCTTTCTTTTTCTTTTTTCTTTTATAACATTTTCCATCTCAATGTACATTATGTGTGGATGCTTGTTCAGCGCTTTTGAGCTGCAGTGTAGGGGCTTACAAATTTCCATTATTATTATTATTATTATATAATGTGCGTGAATGGGTGTGTTAGCGCATTGAGTTTTTGTTTCGGATAAAAAAGAAGAAGCGGGTTTGCGCTCCATAGGAACAAACCATTATTACTGTCATGTTACTATGATATATATATGCATGTAGGATGTCTATGGCTGTCCCGAATCTCGGCTGACGAGTCACAGCGTACAGACGGAAAATATATGTAGGTCAACGACTTCATCATCATATATTCATGAGGTCTGCGACTCTGAAGTGTCTCGTATGCCAGCGGCAGAAAAAGCGTTTTTATTACAAACGTCGCCTCTCCATTCCTTTTCGCCATTGCCCTGATCATCGTAACGAGCTTCCTCTTCCTTGAAGTAACTACCTGGTCCTGATATCACTGGCTCTAAACTTCGCCGTAACTTCGTTGATTATGTACCGGCAGTGCCATATTTGTGACCTAATCTAGAGGTTTTCTGCCGGTGACTGTGGCTTTGCGGACCTTGAGAAACGGCTTTCTTGGCTCCCCGCAGTACCGTATTAGTTGGGCTGTATTCTCCCGGCGACATGGGAGCAGTTGGTTGCCAGTGTGAGAACAACGCTGCTGTGGAAAGGTAGCTAAGCTACGTGTGGCTAGTTCACCTCAGCCTGATGAGCAAGCACGATACGTATACCTTCTACTGCTACCAAGGTAAGCAAGGCCATTATGTGCTAAATGCCACAGCCTGATGAGCAAGCGTGGTATTTATACACTCCACTGCTACCAAGGTAAGCAAGGCCGTTATGTGCTAAATGCCACGGCCTGATGAGCAAGCGTGGTATTTATACACTCCACTGCTACCGAGGTAAGCAAGGCCAAAATTCTTCAGCCTGATGAGCAAGCACGATACTTATACACTCCACTGCTACCAAGGTAGGCAAGGCCGTTATGTACTAAATGCCACGGCCTGATGAGCAAGCGTGGTATTTATACACTCCACTGCTGCCAAGGTAAGCAAGGCCAAAATTCTTCAGCCTGATGAGCATGCACGATACTTATACACTCCACTGCTACGAAGGTAAGCAAGGCCGTTATGTACTAAATGCCGCAGCCTGATGAGCAAGCATGGTATTTATACACTCCACTGCTACCAAGGTAGGCAAGGCCGTTATGTACAAAATGCCTCAGCCTGATGAGCAAGCATGATACTTACAGTTATGCACTCCACTGCTACGAAGGTAAGCAAGGCCGTTATGTACTAAGTGCCTCCACGGAGGAACCAGTTCGACCTGACTCGCGTTTGATCATGACGCGCGTGCAGTATAGTTTGAGACACGAGTAGAGTTTTGAATGTGTTGTGACGTAATTATTATGACGGTCTTTGTTCGTCCCGTGATGACCTTCTGTGGTTGACAGAGCGTCAAAGTCAAATATCGTTCTGTCTAGTATTGCCTTGCTGTGAACGTGACATGAAATTTAACGTTGACTGATTGATTGGGAGTTAAAATCCAGATACTAACTGATAAACCTGTCGTGAAATATTTCGGCCTGCAATTACTCAGCTATTGGTTTTGTTTGATAACGTCCCGCGCAACCCAAACGAATCTACACACGCACACGCGCACACACACGCACACCCACACCCACACCCACACCCACACACACACAGGGACACACAAGCGCGCGCGCGCACAAACTCACACACACACGCGCGCACACGCACGCACGCACACACCACACACACACACACACACACACACACACACACACACACACACACACACACACACACACACACACACACACACACAGCATTATTACTGTGAGTGATGCAAACCCATCGTGGCCAGCACACCGTGTTGTCTGGAGCCGTATCGATTCCTGCAGAGTAGCTAGTCACGGGCTTTTGTTCCCTGGCTTCTGATGGGAGCTTTGCTGGCAACTGGACAAACGTTGCCGTAACGTAACGATCGCAGCAACAGCAACTCCCGCGCTGCCCCGCTGGTCGGACCGTGGTCAGCAAACAGTAGGCCGCTGTAGGAATCAAGGTTGGCTTGTTCCATCGTGCATCAGTCTGCCGTTGATTGATGGTCTTAATTTAGGCTGTTTTTGTCTCTGAAAGGTGGCAACTTCCTTGTTGTGTGTGTACCTGTTTTGCTGTGTTTGTGCATTGTGTGCGTGCGTGCGTGCGTGCGTGCGTGCGTGCGTGCGTGTGTGTGTGTGCGTGTGTGTGTGCGTGTGTGTGTGTGTGTGTGTGTGTATGTGCGTGCGTGCGCGCGCGCGAGCGTATATATGTGTGTGTGTGTGTGTGTGTGTGTGTGCGTGTGTGTGTGTGTGTGTGTGTGTGTGTGTGTGTGTGTGTGTGTGTGTGTGTGTGTGTGTTGTGTGTGTAGATTCGGTTGCATTGTTTTTTGTTAGTATTTGTTACGGTGTTCCTGCCGATGTGGTTGGCTGGGCTCAAAGCATCAACTAACTAACTAAAAATGTTCCTAACAAAGACAATTTTGCCAAAGTGTGTTCCAACTTCTTTTGGTGAGTGTATCCATTTTGCCTTTTCTTTTTCGGCAGTTTAACGGCCGTGGGTACATAAATGCGAAATCCAATTCATTGTAACCCAAGCTAGAGTCTCATTCAGTGTTATGATTCGCGTCACTCTGTATCTGAAGAGTAGTAAGAATAAATGAAGGTGAATGAGCCGGAAAGACGAAGAGGGAGAGTTCCTGTAGGTAGGTGAAACAAGAGGACATCGAGTAGTTTGAGATACGATCCGCGGGCACAAAGTCAAGGACGTGATCACACCATACATAGGCTGGAGGAGATCGAGGCGTAAAAAGAGGAAGCGCTCGACGATCTTCCTTGAAAAGACGTGAGAAAAGGCTACCAGAAAGACCAGCATTGGATCTGTTTCACAGCCAACGCTGTGGAAACGTCTGATCGGCGGAGTTGAGCGCATATGGGCATTTCAAAGCACAAAGATACCATCCTGGACTGAGCTGAACTGATGCACGAAACTGTATAATAATTTCTTTATGACTTGCGTTAGGCTTTAAAAAGAGAAAATCGAAACAAAAACGGTTGAAATAAACGCTTTTTTTTTTTTAAATCAGACCGCACAAAACATGCGCATGCTGGTTTGTATCGTCTGATTAAAACAAGCGTTTTGTTCAACATTGTGTGTGTTTAGATCTCATTTCAGAGCGCTGGCACTCAGTTTTGTGTCCAGTACTTCTTTTTTTCTTCTTTTTTTGGAGAAAATCTGTGTTAGGTATTTCGGGACTCGGTGATGGGCGAAAACAGTCTCTGTCTGGCGAAATTAGTGTAGCAAAATTCGATGCCGGCATGCCTTTTGTGCACTAGATGAGAAGTTAGAAATGTGGCTTGGCACTGACAACCTGTCAATAATTCAGCTCGGTCAGTATGTTCCTTTCAGGGTGATTTATCTGTAATGTAGGCCACCGCTTTTTCTCTCGGTTTCCTTTGCTTTGTGTGCGCATTGTCTTAACTGCCAGACTCGTCATCCTGTGGAAGATAAAGAACAACCTGGGCCACAATGAAGTACTCGCCAGCAAACTCCTAGCCGCTGCTAGGTCGTCAGCGTCGTGGCCACGACCAGCAACTCCAAGAACAGCAGTGCCGTACCAGAGCCGTTAAGGAAGGGAAGGAGCTCCCTCTGGAGGCAACGGCAGCCAACAATCTTGACATCTTTGTGTTAAGGGCCTGCTGAAAAAAACACCAGTTCTTTTCTTTCGGTCATTTTTCTTTTTTCTTCATTTTTTTTTTTTTCTTCTCATTTTTTTTAATTTTTCATGTGGAACTCCCACCCGTAATGACAAAATAATCAACCGTTGTGAGCGACTCTACAGAAGAACTAGCTATGGACCGGTAGGGAACAGAGGCAGAGCTGGTGAAAGGAGCTGGCTGTCTTTATATGGGACACAATGGTCATATCGCTCGTCTGGAATGGAAAACATTGACAACGACAACAACAACAGACTGAGGCGCCATGTCACTAACCGAACATGTTTACCACGCAAGAGCACTTCTCTTTCTGTCTCTGTTATTTATCTGTCTGTTTGTCTCTGTCGCTGCCCTCTCTGTGTCTCTGTCTCTGTCTGTTTCTCACTCTCTGTCTCTGTCTCTCTCTGTGTCTCTGTCTATCTCTGTGTCTCTGTCCATCTCTGTCCCTCTTTGTCTGTCTGTCTGTCTGTCTCTCTGTCTCTGTCTGTCTGTCTGTCTGTCTGTCTGTCTGTCTGTCTGTCTGTCTGTGTCTGTCTGTCTGTCTCTCTCTCTCTCTCTCTCTCTCTCTCTCTCTCTCTCTCTCTCTCTCTCTCTCTCTCTCTCTCTCTCTCTCTCTCTCTCTCTCTTTGTTCCTGCCTCTGTCTGTCTGTCCCCTCTCTCTTTGCGGATGGTATCTGCTGGATACTGGGCGTGCTGAAGTCTTCGAGGTGCGTGGAAAAGTCCTTTCCAGAGGCCTCCCTGCGCTGCTTGGAAAAGTCTATTCCGAAGGCCTCCCTGAACTGCGTTGAAATTAAGTCCTTTCCGAAGTCCTTCCTGCGCTGCATGAAAAAGTCCTTTCTCAAAAGCCAGCATGCATAGGCCTTCGCAAAGGACTTTCCCCACCCAGACCAGGAAGGACTTCGGAAAAAGGACTTTAAATTTCTGCATGGAAAACTCCTATCCGCTGCGTGGAAAGGTCCTTGCCGAAGGCCTCCCTGCGCTGCGTGGAAAACCTTTCGAAGACTTGTTTGCTACGTGGAAAGGTCCTTCCGAAGGCCTCACTGCGCTGCATGGAAAACTCCAATCCGAAGGCTTCACTGCGCTACATGGAAAACTTTTCGAAGGCTTGTTTGCTGCGTGAAAAGGTCCTTGCCGAAGGCCTCCCTGCGCTGCATGGAAAACGCCTTTCCGAAGGCTTGTTTGCTGCGTGGAAAGGTCCTTGCCGAAGGCCTCCCTGCGCTGCGTGGAAAACGCCTTACCGAAGGCCTCCCTGCGCTGGGTGGAAAACTTTCCGAAGGCTTGTTTGCTGCGTGGAAAGGTCCTTGCCGAAGGCCTCACCGTGCTGGGTGTGACGGTTGGCAGGTAATGGCCTGACGCCTGTGTGTCAAACTTGTCTGGCTTTCTTGCCGCTTCCGGTGCTTTTTGCCTGCTTAAAGCTTGGGCTGACATTTCACTTAGGATGTGCGTGATTTTCGCTTTTTTTCTTTTTCTTGTCTTTCTTTCTTTCGTCCTTTCTTTCTTTCTTTCAGGCGAAAATTGTGGTTGAAAAAGAAGAAGGAAATAGTCTCAGAAAATGCATTTGCCTTTAACGTGTTCTTGGGTGTGTTTTTGTGGTCGTTGTTTTCGTTTTTCGTTTGAAGTTTGATTGACTTTATTCATGTTTTGTTGTTTCATTCTTTGCTTTCAAATTATTTAAGATCTTATTAGGGCCGTCAGCTCAAAGGGCCTTTAACGTCAATAAAAGGCATCAATAAAAGGCGTCAATAACAAAAAACCAAGGTGTGCGTTTAGACACCAAACAATGCGCGTTAACAAAATAGAAAAATATGGCAAAACCAATGCAAAGATACATTCAAGGGCGGGGTCGTTGTTAGTAAGTACACACATATTAAAATGTAGAGATTTAAAAGGTCTCCACACATGCTTGCAAGCAGTATAAAGCTTACCTTTTTACACTAAAACAAACAAGCAACAAAATCATTCTGTGTGTGTGTGTGTGTGTGTGTGTGTGTGTGTGTGTGTGTGTGTGTGTGTGTGTGTGTGTGTGTGTGTGCATGTGTGTGTGTGTGAGCTTGTCTATGTCAGCTTGTCTTTTTCTGGCTGGCCTGTTTGTCTGTCTCTGTCTGCCTCTGCCAGCATGCCTGCTTGTCTGCCTCTCTCTGTCTCTGTGCCTCTGTCTGTCTGTCTGTCTGTCTGTCTGTCTGTCTGTCTGTCTGTCTGTCTGTCTGTCTGTCTGTCTCTCTCTCTCTCTCTCTCTCTCTCTCTCTCTCTCTCTCTCTCCCTCCCTCCCTCCCTCCCTCCCTCCCTCCCTCCCTCTCCCTCTCTCTCTCGTTCCCCCCTCTCTCTCTGTCCGTTCAACGCATCCGTTTCGTACATAACAATATAAAAGACTGAAAGAAAATGTTCGGCCGCCTTTAGTCACTGTGTAAGTTGCGCGTTTGCGAGTCCAGCCCGCTGTTGTCTGTCAATGGGCATTAGCTCTTGTGAAACGCCTCGCCATGCTCTGACAGCATCGCTTGTCCTTACTTACTTACTTACTTACTTACTTACTTACTTACTTACTTACTTACTTACTTACTTACTTACTTACTTAATTGCTTGCTTGCTTGCTTGCTTGCTTGCTTGCTTGCTTGCTTGCTTGCTTGCTTGCTTGCTTGCTTGCTTGCTTGCTTGCTTGCTTGCTTGCTTGCTTGCTTACTCACTCACCCAGCCACTCAGTCACTGACTCACTGACTCACTGACTCACTCACTCACTTACTCACTCACTCACTCTATCACTCACTCACTTACTCACTTACTTACTTACTTATTTACTTACTCACTCACTCACCCACTCACCCACCCACTCACTCACTCACTCACTCACTCACTGACTTACTTCGTCCTGAGGTGACTCTGTGCAGTTGATGGGACGCGAAAACCTGTCAAAAATGTTTTGCCGCAATAGCACGTAAATGATCCTGATCATTCTGCCAAAAGTACAGGTGACATGTGGCTTTGAACGAAGTGACGTTGTAAACTGGTGCATGTTTGCAAGGTGTACACAGAACGTGCGTGCGTGGAGACAGCAGCAGTTTTGCGCGGCACCAGCCATGTGACAACCAAATAGCTCTGTAAGTACACACCACTTCTGTGGATATTCAAAAATAGCGCCACAAAAAGGCTAGTCACTCATTTAGAATCATTAGTGAGCCGGTTTGGCCTAGCGGTGTGGCGTTAGGCTGGTAAGCGGAAGGACCTCGGTTCGATACCGCTTCGGCTCTCCTTTCTCTTCAGAAAGGTTGTGGTTTGTGGACACTGTCCTGTGACTTTGTCCATCACTTCCTACTGAAACATTAAAATAGCTCTCATCGCTGCCCATCTTAATGCAGGAATCATTCTGGTGGTGACGGTGTAGCGATAGGTATGTAATCTCCTCTTCCCCCCCCCACCTCCATACCCCCTTCTCCCCGTTCTCTCCGTCCCTAATAAGCCTCGTGGTTTCTGCGGACGTCAAGCACCATGTTTACTTACTTACTTAGAATCACAAGCGGCAGGAACGCAGTGGGACTGCTTGAGAGCAGAGAATGGCGCTGTATAAAAGCGATCAGCGACAACTTCGGCACGCGAAAAATGACTTACTTACTTTCTTCCTTCGCCCTGCCCGTGGAAGGAGGGGGCCGGGGATGTCTGATGCGCTCGCTCCTCCTGTCTGGAATCTGATAACCTCTCTTGCTCTTTTGCCTAGCCCTGTTGCTTTTTCTGTCTTGTCCTTTTTCTGCTAATGGTCCATTTTTGCCGACCTTTCGTTCTCCAGAACATTCTCTAATAATATGTTTTTCTAAGAGACAGTTTTTTGCTTTTTTTGTATGTATGCCTCTTGTCGAGTAGCTGGCAGATGGTGTGTGTAGCTTGCTGCCATATGGTAAGGTATTT
>JABMCL010000650.1:260000-272500 GCA_018857735.1 Alviniconcha marisindica
GTGAGTGGGGTGGGAGGGTGGCTGCATGGGGGATGTTTGCAGAAGATCTCTCTCGCTAACGACGAACGATCGACCTTTTCTTCCCTCCTCCTTTGCTTGTCTGACCTGCCGACTGAACCAGGCTAGGCGCTTCCTGCCAGCCATTGACACGAACCACCTGAATTGGGAGCGGGTCTTGAAGGGAAGTCAGCTGAACAAGCCAAAAGACGGTCGTGAGTCGGCTGATTGTAACGTCGTCTGCAGTCATTACGCCCTGATCCTGTGGGTTAGGCCGCTCCGTTTGCCTCAACTCGATCGGTCGATGCACAGTCAGTCCCACAGGCTTGACATGCCAGAGTGGGGGTTGTGTGGGGGCTCTCTCTCTCTGTCTCTGTCTCTGTCTGTCTGCTGTCTCTGTCTGTCTGTCTGTCTGTCTGTCTGTCTGTCTGTCTGTCTGTCTGTCTGTCTGTCTCTCTCTCTCTCTCTCTCTCTCTCTCTCTCTCTCTCTCTCTCTCTCTCTCCTCCCTCTCTCTTCTCTTTCTCTCTCTCTCCTCTCTGTCTCTCTCTGTCTCTCTCTGTCTCTCTCTGTCTCTCTGTCTCTCTGTCTCTCTGTCTCTCTCTCTCTCTCTCTCTCTCTCTCTCTCTCTCTCTCTCTCCTCTCTGTGTGTGTGTGTCTCTCTGTCTCTTCTGTCTCTGTCTGTCTGTCTGCTGTCTGTCTGTCTGTCTTCTGTCTGTCTGTCTGTCTGTCTGTCTGTCTCTCCTGTCTCTCTCTCTCTCTCTCTCTCTCTCTCTCTCTCTCTCTCTGCAAGAATAGGGAACTGCTAAAATCTTAATCTTGTAATAGTTCTGAGTTCTCTCTCTTCTTCCTTTTCTCTCTCTCTCTTTTCCTCTCTCTCTCTCTCTCTTCTTCTGCAAGAATAGGCAACTGCCTAAAATCTTAATCCTTGAGTAATAAAGTTCTGAGTCTTCTCTCTCTCTCTCTCTCTCTCTCTCTCTCTCTCTCCTCTCTCTCTCTCTCTCTCCTCCCCCTCCCTCTTGTCTCTCTCAGTCTTTCTTCGGTTGCCCAAACCAGTATACTGGGAAGTAGTGGGAAGTTTGCGAGTGCGTGTGTGTACGTGTGTATTGCAACTGATGCCTCAAGAAACCGTGGTCAGGTCTTTGCAATCGTAGAATACAAACGTGTCTGCTTTACTACACAATTCTTCAATCGAAATTTTCTGCCGAAGTCGATTGTGAAAGCCTACATTTGCCCTGGTGCCATGTGCACGTAGCGTCGATCCCACCAAATCCTACGGACGAGATGTTTGGAGAGAGTATGGTTGGCCGCAACGAGGCAATATTTGTAATGTGATAACAACAAACAAAAAATCTAAAAACTGAACCATTCCGTAACCAGTCCCCAGTTTATTAATATAACCAAAACGTGCACGCTTCTGAAACACTATCAGAATCCAAAAGAAACAAAGCTTTAGCATTCTCTCTCTCTCTCTCTCTCTCTCTCTCTCTCTCTCTCTCTCTCTCTCTCTCTCTCTCTCCTCTCTCTCTCTCTCTCTCTCTCTCTCCTCGTTCTCGTTGTGTGTGTGTGTGGTGTGTGTGTGTGTGTGTGTGTGTGTGTGTGTGTCTGTGTTGGGTGTCTTTTTGTTGTGTGTGTGTGTTGTTGTTGTCTGTCTGTCTGTCTGTCTGTCTGTCTTTTTTGGTCTTTCTTACAAATGCTATTTTCTTCAGCATAGCTGTGCGCCATCAGAGCAAGCTGCGCAACTTTAGCACCTCTTGAGCAAGACACTGTCGTGCAACTTTAGCACTCTTATCGAATTAGCTGTGATGTCGTGCCTGTCTCAGCTGCGTGCTATCGTGGTGCGCGCGTGTGTGTGTGTGTGTGTGCGTGTGTGTGTGGTCGCGTGGTGCCTCTGTTGTGTGTGTGTGTGTGTGTGTGTGTGTGTGTGGTGTGTGTGTGTGTGTGTGTGTGTGTGTGTGTGTGTGTGTGTGTGTGTGTTTGTGTGTGTTGTGTGTGTGTGTGTGTGTTTGTGTGTTGTGTGTGTGTGCCTGTGTGTGTGTGTGTGTGTGTGGTGTGTGTGTGTGTGTGTGTGTGTGTGTGTGTGTGTGTGTGTGTGTGTGTTGTGTGTGTGTGTGTGGTGTGTGTGTGTGTGTGTGTGTGTGTGTGTGCGTGCCTGTGTGTGTGTGTGTGTGTGTGTGTGTGTGTGTGTGTGTGTGTGTGTGTGTGTGTGTGTGTGTGCCGCGCGCTGTGCGTGTGTACGTATGTTGTTGTTCTTCTTCTTTTTCTTCTTCTTTCTTTCTTTCTTTCTTTCTTTCTTTCTTTTTCTTCTCTTTTATCTTTTTGTGTTTTCTTTTTTCTTTCGTTTCTCCTTCTTCTCAGAAATGTGAATACTGAGTATGCCTTTGCTTGTGTTCAAATGAGAGAATTTTTTGCCATCTATGGCGTCTGTATTCTGGGCATGTACTCATATCATCAAAGTGGCAAACAAATCGAGAACTCCAATGAATTCTATATAATTTATAGCCACACTGTCTCGCTTGCCATTTGTTCTATCGATTTCTTCCCACTTCATTTTGGAGTGCATCTCTCTCTCTCTCTCTCTCTCTCTCTCTCTCTCTCTCTCTCTCTCTCTCTCTCTCTCTCTCTCTCTCTCTCTCTCTCTCTCTCTCTCTCTCTCTCTCTCTCTCTCAAACAACCTACCTCTGACAGTCAGATCTTGCCATTCACTCAGGTCCTTCATGCGGAAACTTCGTGTACACCTTGAAGATGGATTGTGTCAGTAAACTGAGAGAGAGAGAGAGAGAGAGAGAGAGAGAGAGAGAGAGAGAGAGAGAGAGAGAGAGAGAGAGAGAGAGAGAGAGAGAGAGAGAGGTTTTCGAGAGTTTGCCATTGCAATGACTGGTCATTTATTTGAGACCTAGTTTCAAAATCCATTCGGTTCTGCTCAGGCCTCCCGATTGCATTGCGAGTGCTTTGTTGCTGTTGTTGTTGTTGTTGTTGTTGTTGTTGTTGTTGTGTGTGTGTGTGTGTGTGTTGTGTTGTGTGTGTGTGTGTGTGTGTGTGTGTGTGTGTGTGTGTGTGTGTGTGTGTGTGTGTGCTCTCCTTTATTGTTATAAGTTAAGCATTGATTACTTCTGTTTTCTTCTTCAGTATTAAACCATTATGAGTTTGTCAGATGTTCTACTGCCTTATATGCTGGTTGTACGCACAGTGATTTATATTGTGTGCATCTGGCGCTGTGAACAGGCTACATTTTTGTGTGGAAGTTCTTATGTGTAAATTTTCATGTATAATATTTCACTTACTCCTTCAGGCTTATAATTTATGTATATAAATGATCGATGCTCTGTAATTTTATTTTTACTCATCAGTATCTTCGAAAATACTAGTTGTTAGGTTTAGACTGGACCTAAGCTATAATCCTTGTAAAATAACGTTTTGCAGTTCGAGTTCCGCTCAGTCTGTCTGTCTATCTCTGTGTCTGTGTCTGTGTCTCTGCCTCTGTCTTTCTGTGTCTCTGTGTCTCTGTGTCTCTGTCTGTCTGTCTGTCTGTCTGTCTGTCTGTCTGTCTGTCTGTTCTCTCTCTCTCTCTCTCTCTCTCTCTCTCTCTCTCTCTCTCTCTCTCTCTCTCTCTCTCTCTGTGTGCTTTTGAAGCAGATAATGACACACATTTCGTGCCGCTTGATGTGGTGGGTTTTTGTAGTCTCGTTGCTCGTTTCAGTGGTTCGTCTGCATAAAACGCTGTATCAAGTGACGGTCTAATTTCGTTTACGTGAGTGTTTGAGAAAGCCAGACTGTCTCACTCTTTGTCGTCACTATAGTTAAATCGAAAAACAAAAACAAAAGACTAAAAGCAAAGTTGATTGCTGTTTTGGCAAACTCCACACAACGCAGATAGATGAGTCGTTTCTCTGCGTGATGAGTCGTGTGTGTGGGTGTGGGTGTGGGTGTATGTGTGTAGTTGTGTGTGTGTGTGTGTGTGTGTGTGTGTGTGTGTGTGTGTGTGTGTACATGTATTATGTGTGTGTGTGTTATGTAGTGTTGTATGTGTGGTTGTGTGTGTTGTTATAGTGTGTGTTGTGTGTAAGTGTAGTTTTGTGTGTGTGTGTGTGTGTGTGTGTGTGTGTGTGTGTGTGTGTGTATGTGTATGTGTGTGTGTGTGTGATGTATGTGTTGTGTGTTGTGTGTGTGTTGGGTGTTGTGGTGTGTGTGTGTGTGTGTGTGTGTGTGTGTGTGTGTGTGTGTGTGTGTGTGTGTGTGTGTTAAGAAAGAATAACATCACTTGAACAAACAAACAAACAAACAAACAAGCAAACAACAACACCAACATCATCGCATCGACGAAACAAAAAAGAAAATAGAAAAAAAGAGCATCATGCACTGGCTAAGACTGCACACAACAACAGCAACAAGACGTTGCGGCTTCACTGAATCAGTCGATCGATTTCCTCGGGCAGCCTAGCACACAGCCCCACTCCTCCTCGACCCCGTCCAGCCCTATGACCGCGCTTCATGCCAATCCGCCTAGACACCCCCCCCCCCCCCCCCCCCCCCCCCTCTCTCCCCTCTCCCGACCCCCTTGCTCCTCTCCGCCCCCTCCAGATTGTGCCACTACTTCCTGCTCCGCCGACGACCCCCCCTTCCCCATCCACCACGCCTTTCCCCCTCCCCCTCCCCACCCCACCCACCCCCTCCCCTCCGCCCCGCCCCGCCCCCTTCGCCCCCAACCCATTTTTTCTTCTTCCGCAAACGTTGACAGGTAGTCCCGAGTCTGAGTCCAGCGAAGCCGGTGATTTTGTCGGGCCAATCAGCCCGTCCATTTCCCCCTGGCCTGTGTGTATGCATCATTTCGCTCGGCACCTGAAACGGTCTGCAAACTCGGTGTCTGCTGAAAAAAGCAGGTTGTAGTGTCAGGCACTGCGGGTCGTGGTGACCCTCTCTGGCACACACGGTGCGGCGCGCCGTCCTCCTTTCTCTCGGAGGGCTTGACGCTGATGAAGTCTGTCCTTGATGATGATGTCGATGATGGTGATGATGATGATGATGATGATGATGATGATGATGACGGCGACGACGAAGACGATGATGATGAATTTGACGCTGAAGTCTATCCTTGATGATGATGATGATGATGATGAATTTGAAGCTGAAGTCTATCCTTGATGATGATGATGATGAATTTGAAGCTGAAGTCTATCCTTGATGATGATGATGATGAATAATTTCAAGCTGAAGTCTATCCTTGATGATGATGATGATGATGATGATGATGATGATGATGATGAATTTGAAGCTGAAGTCTATCCTTGATGATGATGATGAATAAGTTCAAGCCGAAGTCTGTACTTGATGATGGTGGTGGTGGTGATGATGATGATGAATTTCAAGCTGAAGTCTATATACTTGATGATGATGATGATGATGATGATGATGATGATGATGATGAAGTCTATCCTTGATGATGATGATGATGATGATGATGATGATGATGATGATGATGATGACGAAGGGAGAGGAGGTGGCGACTTGGAGGAAAACGATTTCATTTCAAACCTTATTATGCGAACATCATCGTCAGGCGTTTGCGCCGCTTTGTCACTGCTGCAGTTTTACGTTGTATTAAACACACACACACACGCACACGCACACGCACACAAACGCAAAAAGCGGAAGCAAACACATGCAGGTGTGCAAAGTCTTAACAAACAAGCAGCTAGGCTAATCAATAATCAACTGCGGTGTGTGTGTGTGTGTGTGTGTGTGTGTGTGTGTGTGTGTGTGTGTGTGTGTGTGTGTGTGTGTGTGTGTGTGTGTGTGTGTGTGTGTGTGCGCGTGCGGGTGTGTGTGTGTGTGTGTGTGTGTGTGTGTGTGCGTGCGTGCGTGTGTGTGTGTGTGTGTGTGTGGTGTGTGTGTGTGTGTGTGTGTGTGTGTGTGTCCGCGCGCGTGCGCGCGTTGCAATCGTTATCCAATCAGTGCAAAATGTGGAACAGAAGTTCAGCCTTGCGCAAGGATATTGACAAACTCATTGAGGCCTGGTTTCATTCAGTGAGCTTACACAAGTCTTCTTTAATACTGTTTATCTGCTATCCCTTCCAGCTAGAAGTGTCAACAGTGGATATTGCGAAGTCGAATCTATTACTCAAGGGACGCACAAAGAGCGAGCGCCCTTCGATTGGATTTCAAGAGCAGAGCCATTTATCAGGATACAGGAGTTTTTGTTTTTGTTTTTAGTTTTGTTTGTAATTATACAGTTGCTGTCAAAGCGCTACGGATCTGATTCTGTGATATATTCCCTTGCCTTACAACTGTCTCTAGAGAGAACCCGAAACATGCACATGGCTGTCCTTCTGTGGTTTTTCTCATCTCTGTTGCTGGCGTGTGCATGCAGTGACAATACTAAGGTTTTTGTCTGGATACGAAAGTACCAACCGGTACCACATGAGGTACCCAACAAAACACATGACGTGATAAAACACGAGATCGGTCTGAAGATAACCTTGAATAATCGGCCGAATTGGGCAGACATTTAAATAACATTTTGCCGTCTTGTTCCTACATGACAGTCCGATGTTGTAGGATGGTGCCCTGAGCTGACTGTAGGCCGTTGACGGGAGGTTCAAATCCGGCAACCAGCTTCTATAACATTTCTGCGAGATGGTTATTATAATGCTGATAATATTATTATAGTAATTAATATACAATAAAAAATAGATAACGTTAACATTCGCTAAAATTATTCTCTGACGTACACAAACTCACTGTGCTTCCTCCAATCACATAATTATTGCACAAATCCAAAGTATAGTTTTAAGCGCCTCACATGTCCAAAATAATTATACTAATATGATACTATATTTAATACTAGCTTTTCCTCCCCCAAATAAAAACAATTCTCGCATATCAATCAAAAATAAAGATTAAGTTAGCAACCAAGGGAGGCAATTAGCGCTGGAAGGACGTCACACAAACACAACAACAAACACCCGAGTCGCCTACGCTAACGCGTTGGCGGCTTTTGAACCCCAATTTACTGCCTTGTTTGATGAATAATCAGAACAGGCGCTTCAAGTGGGTCTCGTTCTGTTTCAGAATGCACGATTCATTTAGAATGATGTAACCTAAATGACAAGTAATAGAATGAAACTCTGATTTGATTAATTTGATTTTCTGTCCTATGTTGCAGAAAATCAAATCAATCAAATCAGAGCTTCATTCTATTACTACACTATACACGATGCTGGCTTGTCAGTGCAGGTTGCTACTCTTTGTCTGTGACAGGTTGCTACTAGACACGATGATTTGACTCTCTGCCGTGTCTGTGCAGGTTGCTACTAGACATGATACTTAGACTCTGCCGTGTCTGTGCAGGTTGCTACTAGACAAGATACTTAGGCTCTGCCGTGTCTGTGCAGGTTGCTACTAGACATGATACTTAGCTCTGCCGTGTCTGTGCAGGTTGCTACTAGACATGATACTTAGGCTCTGCCGTGTCTGTGCAGGTTGCTACTAGACAAGATACTTAGGCTCTGCCGTGTCTGTGCAGGTTGCTACTAGACAAGATACTTAGGCTCTGCCGTGTCTGTGCAGGTTGCTACTAGACAAGATACTTAGGCTCTGCCGTGTCTGTGCAGGTTGCTACTAGACAAGATACTTAGGCTCTGCCGTGTCTGTGCAGGTTGCTACTAGACAAGATACTTAGGCTCTGCCGTGTCTGTGCAGGTTGCTACTAGACAAGATACTTAGGCTCTGCCGTGTCTGTGCAGGTTGCTACTAGACAAGATACTTAGGCTCTGCCGTGTCTGTGCAGGTTGCTACTAGACAAGATACTTAGGCTCTGCCGTGTCTGTGCAGGTTGCTACTAGACAAGATACTTAGGCTCTGCCGTGTCTGTGCAGGTTGCTACTAGACAAGATACTTAGGCTCTGCCGTGTCTGTGCAGGTTGCTACTAGACAAGATACTTAGGCTCTGCCGTGTCTGTGCAGGTTGCTACTAGACATGATACTTAGGCTCTGCCGTGTCTGTGCAGGTTGCTACTAGACAAGATACTTAGGCTCTGCCGTGTCTGTGCAGGTTGCTACTAGACAAGATACTTAGGCTCTGCCGTGTCTGTGCAGGTTGCTACTAGACAAGATACTTAGGCTCTGCCGTGTCTGTGCAGGTTGCTACTAGACAAGATACTTAGGCTCTGCCGTGTCTGTGCAGGTTGCTACTAGACAAGATACTTAGGCTCTGCCGTGTCTGTGCAGGTTGCTACTAGACATGATACTTAGGCTGTGCCGTGTCTGTGCAGGTTGCTACTAGACATGATACTTAGGCTGTGCCGTGTCTGTGCAGGTTGCTACTAGACATGATACTTAGGCTGTGCCGTGTCTGTGCAGGTTGCTACTAGACATGATACTTAGGCTGTGCCGTGTCTGTGCAGGTTGCTACTAGACATGATACTTAGGCTGTGCCGTGTCTGTGCAGGTTGCTACTAGACATGATACTTAGGCTGTGCCGTGTCTGTGCAGGTTGCTACTAGACATGATACTTAGACTCTGCCGTGTCTGTGCAGGTTGCTACTAGACATGATACTTAGACTCTGCCGTGTCTGTGCAGGTTGCTACTAGACATGATACTTAGACTCTGCCGCGTCTGTGCAGGTTGCTACTAGACATGATACTTAGACTCTGCCGCGTCTGTGCAGGTTGCTACTAGACATGATACTTAGACTGTGCCGCGTCTGTGCAGGTTGCTACTAGACATGATACTTAGCTGTGCCGCGTCTGTGCAGGTTGCTACTAGACATGATACTTAGACTGTGCCGCGTCTGTGCAGGTTGCTACTAGACATGATACTTAGCTGTGCCGCGTCTGTGCAGGTTGCTACTAGACATGATACTTAGCCTGTGCCGCGTCTGTGCAGGTTGCTACTAGACATGATACTTAGGCTGTGCCGCGTCTGTGCAGGTTGCTACTAGACATGATACTTAGCCTGTGCCGCGTCTGTGCAGGTTGCTACTAGACATGATACTTAGACTCTGCCGCGTCTGTGCAGGTTGCTACTAGACATGATACTTAGACTCTGCCGCGTCTGTGCAGGTTGCTACTAGACATGATACTTAGACTCTGCCGTGTCTGTGCAGGTTGCTACTAGACATGATACTTAGACTCTGCCGCGTCTGTGCAGGTTGCTACTAGACATGATACTTAGACTCTGCCGCGTCTGTGCAGGTTGCTACTAGACATGATACTTAGACTCTGCCGCGTCTGTGCAGGTTGCTACTAGACATGATACTTAGACTCTGCCGCGTCTGTGCAGGTTGCTACTAGACATGATACTTAGACTCTGCCGTGTCTGTGCAGGTGGATGGAGCAGCGATGAGCGCCGTTGACGGCAGCAGGACGATGGAAGCAGAGAAGCAGCACACGGGTACAGCAGCCGGGGTACCGGCTGGCACCGCAACGTTTGGCGACTGCTGCTAAGGTGTGTGCATACAACTCCACTCCTCGACTCGGACACCCCTCCCCACGCGTTCTTTTTGTGGAAGGTGCATGGCGACCGCGTGATGTACATGGGTTGGTGGACGTCGTCAGACACGGGACACTTCGCCTAGCCACAGCTTGCCTGATGTAGCAGAAAGGCCGTAGAATTGTCTGTAGATCTAGATGGATATATGTGCACCGAGACTCACACACCCGTATCATCCCGCTACAGTCTGTGGGGTCTGCCTTCAGTTGCCTTAACCCCTTTGCTTTTTTTTTCTCTTTCAAATCGACGGCTCTCACGCTGGGTTAGACTTCCACAGCCGACGTAAAGCCCACGTCGTATCTGTCGTCGGTCGTTGTAGACAGGGTCAGTCAGTACATTCCACGCGACAAGAAGACATCAAGTTCTTGTTTATTAAAAAGAAATAGACGTGAAAGAGGAGAAAATTATCGAAGCGACATCACATTCATGTCAGAACGGGATTCGGCTTCATATTGACAGCAGAGCAGACTTGAGCATGCAGTTGTGAGTATAATTATTATCGCTTTTCGCTGTGATAGGTGTGAGTGTTATTCTTCGGCGTGAATAACAAGAAGTCGGGTGTACACGGCGCGCGGAACACGGAAACCAGCTGGAATTCAGAACAGCTATTGTCGATAAACAGAAGGCCAGCGGACATTCAGAACAGCTATTGTCGATAAACAGGAGGCCAGCGGACATTCAGAACAGCTATTGTCGATAAACAGGAGGCCAGCGGACATTCAGAACAATTATTGTCGCTAAACGGGAGGCCAGCTGATATTCAGAACAGCTATCGTTGCTAAACAGGAGCCTAGCTGGCATTCAGAACAGCTTTCGTCGCTAAACAGAAGCCTAGCTGACGTTCAGAATAGCTATTGTCGCCACAGAGGAAGCAGCCCTTAGATCCAAGCTGAACGGCGTCCTTTTGGATCTCAGCCGTCCTCGACCAAGACTCGGGTCGCCTGATCAGCTTCCGGTCCATTCCCATCAGCAAGATGAGGCCCGCGGTCCACGCCAGCATCCTGCGGAACCGCTCGCAGCGGGTGCGGCGCGTGATGCGCCCCCACTCCTTCTCCATGCGGCGGCTCCTGGTGCTGGCCTTCATCGGCTCCCTCTTCTTCATCCCCGGCATCGTGCTCACCATCGTGGGCCTGGAGAAGACCGCCGAGGAGATAGAAGCCATGAGGAATGGACAGAGAATGTGAGTGCTGCTCGCTGGCGTGTTGTCTGTGTGTGTGTGTGTGTGGGGGGGGGGGGGGGTGAGGGGGGGGGGGCGAGAGTGAGTGTGTCTATGTGTGTATGGGGGTGGGGGTTGTGTGTGTGTGTGTGTGTGTGTGTGTGTGTGTGTGTGTGTGTGTGTGTGTAAATGTGTGTGTGTTGTGTGTGTGATGTGTGTGTGAATGTGTGTGTGTGTGTGTGTGTGTGTTGTGTGTGTGTGTGTGTGTATGTGTGGTCGTGTGTGGCGTGTGTGGTGGTTGTGAGTTGTAGTGCTTTATATTGTGTGTGTGTGTGTGGGGGGGGGGGGTGTGTGTGTGTGGGGGGTGTATGTGTGTGTGTTTGTATGTGTGTGTGTGGGGGGGGGGGGGTATTGTGTGTGTGGTGTGTGTGTGTGTGTGTGTGTGTGTGTGTGGTGTGTGTGTGTGTGTGGCTATCACCAAGTACTCTTACGTCTTACCTGTTACAAGCTTTAGATTTTAAACAAATAGTCTTCATTCGCCTTCCGCTTTATCCCCCCCCCCCCCACCCCCACCACTACCTTCCCCCCTCGCAACCACTCCCGCCCCTCCATTTCTCCCGTGCTTCTTTGAGGGAGAGGCACCTTTCCTCTCTCTGAACTATACTACTGAGCAGAGTTATTATTATTATTATTCATAGCTTTTATATAGCGCTATTCTCTGCTCTCGCATGTGATTCTGAAGGAGTGACTGTATCCTTTTATAGCGCGTATTATTAACATCCACGGAAGCGGTGTACTGGTAGCGCTCTGTGGTTGTTGCATGGCTGGTGCCACACGAAATGCTGCCGTTTCGGCGCAAGTTCTGTTTACACCATTCGACCATGCACCCGGTTACAGTGTCACTTCATTCAAAGCCACATAGGTAGGGTGTATGCGTGTTTAGCTGTAACCTGCCACCTGCACTTTTGGCAGAACGACCGGGATCTTTTACGAGCTCAGGGGTTCCGAGGCGCACAAACATCGCTGTGATGTTCAGTACCTCCTGGGCTGTGGCGTCTTACCAGCTCAAGGACGATATATGGCAGTTTGTCTCCTAAACTGACCGGTAAACTGGACTGAAAGTCTAGTCCCTTGAAAGAGCACGATCTCGGTGACAGTCCGGGGGATACGGTTGTAATTTCCCACTGGGGATTAATCAAGTATATTGTTATTGTTATTGTTATCGTGGGATCCTGAAAATTGAGGATAGCGTATTTGGGGAAGTTCCCCGGCTGCCCTGCCCCCTGAAATTGATAGAAATGCCACCATCGTATTTTTCTGAGTAAATATACACGTTCACACGCACGCACGCACGCACGCACGCACGCACGCACGCACGCACGCACGCACGCACGCACGCACGCACGCACGCACGCACGCAACACACACACACACACACACACACACAGTCACTCACTCACACACACACACGCATTCACACACACACTCATGCACGCACATGCACTCACACACAACATACACTTAGACAAATGACCTTTGGTGATAACTGCTACGTTGCTCCTGCTCGGTTGGCAAGGGAAAAGCACTTCGGTTGGCAAGGGGAAAGAACTTCGGTTGGCTAGGGGAAAGCACTTCGGTTGGCTAGGGGAAAGCACTTCGGTTGGCAAGGGGAAAGCACTTCGGTTGGCAAGGGGAAAGCACTTCGGTTGGCAAGGGGAAAGCACTTCGGTTGGCTAGGGGAAAGCTCTTCGGTTGGCAAGGGGAATGCACTTCGGTTGGCAAGGGGAAAGCACTTCAGTTGGCTAGGGGAAAGGGAAAGCACTTCGGTTGGCTAGGGGAAAGCTCTTCGGTTTGGCAAG
>JABMCL010000650.1:275000-282500 GCA_018857735.1 Alviniconcha marisindica
TGATATCATTTAGTCAGTGCTAGCGTTATAATTAGCAGTACATGGGCATTACACGACTTTTCACTCCTACACGAAAGCAACGTTATCGTCATGCAAAAATGAAAAAGAAAAAGAAAGGACACTATCGTTTTACTTGCCTGCGCAGCATTCGCTTTGTTAATGTCAATTTGCATATCGAGCTCTCCTGTGTCGTCAGATCCGTTCGTTAGCAGGGTGTTATAGCCGTCATATTCTGCAAGCACCGTTTTTCACGTGCACGAGATCTGCTCGTCTGCACTGTCACTCGTCGACGCTAACGAGAAAAATATGGATGGGTTCTGAACCGGCGGGCGGTAATGAGGCCTCGGGAAGTGTCTTGTTATTGTGCTTAGTATGATTCATTAGGAGGAGTGAGTGAGTTGTTATCTGTGTCCACGATGAACACTTCGTCTTATTTTCACAACGGCGACTTTTTTTGTTTTGTTTTTGTTTATTTGTTTGTTTGTTGTTGTTTTTTGTTGTTTTTGTTTTTACACGAGAGTTTGACTATAGTCTGACCTAGTCCAGGCTTAACCCCTTCACTGCCACAGCCTGGAAAATTTCCGGGCTAAAAAGTGCTCACATACACGCTTTCAAACAGTACATTCGGTGGTCGTATAACAAATATACTTTCAGTACTGTTCATTTTGATAGAGGTCATTTCTCGTGCTTGTGCGAAGGGGGCAAAAAAAGCTTTGATGATTTCAAGTTTGGCACTTTTATTAGTCGTTTTTCGAGTGACGATGCTGCAAGCATAGCAGTGAAAGGGTTAAGCTAGTGAGAGCGAAAAGCACAGTTTGTATGATCCTATGCCCTAACTTCTGCTGAAGTAACAGTGTCCCAGTGTAACATTTCCGTCGTTATATTGCTGAAGGGGAAAGGGGGACGCTTTTTAAAATTTCAGCCTTTAGGAGACGCTATAATTATAGACACTGAACCCGCCGTCTATTTCTGCACGACCCGTTCCCCAGTGCTGCTTTGACTCAGTCTGCATGTGGGACCAATCTCCAGTCTGTGCGAGCGTTGTGTGAAGGGGAGCAAGGTTTATGGCACACTCTGCTGCTTGCGGTTGGAAGACCCCCCACTCCTCCCCACACCCACACACACACACACACACTCACATAAACACACACACACATACACACACACACACACACACACACACACACACACAACACACACACACACACACACACACCACAACACACACACACACACACACACACACACACACCACACACACACAACAACACACACACACACACACACACAACCACACACACACACACACACACACACACACACACACACACACACACACACACAGCGCTCTCGTGCGCACCAAATTATATGGAGATGTTTCATTTCAATGAACAAATTTCCAAATTTAAAAAAAATCTGAAACTGAAATCTGTAACTATTGCATGCATACACACTCTGAGCAAAGACTGCAGAAGTGGGAATGTTTCTGGTCACAGAAGGCACGATCCTCTGTTTAGCTTGGTCCTAGGTCACAATTATTTTTATTTTTTTAAATGCAGTGCCCTCACTCTATTTTGACGCTAGAATAAGCGCCAGAGAAGCTCTGTCTACCTTGACGCTTTAACAGCGGTCACAACCACCCTTTGACTAACATGACCCTGGAATATGAATCACAGAAAACCAGCATCTTTTTTTCTTTTCTTCTTTCAACTTTAAGGTTAAGATAAAGGTACGTCACTGCAATCGAGAAAACTATGCCCAACATACGGAAAACGAATCGACGGAATTTTGCACATGAATAGCAGCTGCAGTTAGAAAGTTAGAAAGGCGGTTTGATTCATACTCAGAAAATCGAAGTCGCCCTTGTTTCAGAAGTTGTCATGCTGCCTGCAAGGAATGCTGAAGATCTTTATCATCCTGCCTACGTCTAAGAGCTCTCCGCGCGAAATTGATTACATCATAATAATAATAAAAATACATATCCACGCTTCCAGTGGATGTGGCAATGGAAATCCAGCGATGAGAATCGCTTAACTGCGAAAGAGATCAGCTGCGTCCAATGTCGGAGCGTTGGTAGGGCTACAGCTTGATTTTGTGCTGTTTAGAAAACAGTAGCCGGCAACATGAGTATAGGCTATATATATTATACCCTGTGCGCAGTGTCGAACAAGGAGCGTCCAAAAGGTCATCAAGAATAGCCATCGCGAAGACGGCTGACACCGTATCTTGGCGTGGATAAATGAACACGTCGTGTTAACTTGTCTGTTTTTCGAGATAGAGGCTGCGACAGGCGCCGATCGGAGGACTAGACTTGTTGATAATGTATCGTTCTTTCTTTCTTGATTTACCGTCATTCGGAATAGGTCTGTTTTTTCTCTATTGATTTACTGTCGCCCTGACAAGACTTTTACGTTAAATCACTCGAGCTGATTTTCAAAAAGGGCGGTGTTTGGAAGAGGTTGTGTTTTGCCACAGTTGTTGTTTAGCGTAAAGAAACTTTAACTGTGTCTCTAGCGCATTTCTAAAGGTCCCTCATGGCACACTGCAGCGTCGCCATCATCATCGTCAGCAGCAGCAGCAGCAGCAGCAGCAGCTGCAGACCTGCCTCGCTCATCACATACGTATGTCACCGCCAGGCGCTTTCTTCGGCAACGACGTATAATTGTCACTACCCGTAGAAAAACTCAAAGAAGTAGTTGATAGTTGGGACAGTACATTTAGATCTTCAAACAATCTAGAGTAAATAAAAACAAGAGTAACACCACATTGTGATAAAAACTTTTTTTTCCGTTTTCTTGAAACTTTTCCCAAATGAACTCAAAATGAAAATGAACTTAAAATCAAAGAGAAAAATCCGTTCGTTAAGAACCTGCTATAGGTGCTTCAGTCTCTCCACGGATCCGGTTGTTGTTGTTGTTGTTGGTCGCTTTTACATAGCGCTATTCTCCGCTCTTATCGCCCTGATATAACCGCACCGGTTGACTGGGCGTAAAACACCAACTTACCTACTATTCTCCGCTCTCGAGCAGGCCCACTGCGCTTGTATGTGATTCTACATGAGTGACCAGCTTTCTACAGCGCGTTTTTGAATGTCCACCGAAGTGGTGTACTTACAGCGCTGGCATGGCTGGTGCCACATGAAACTGCTGCCATCTCGGCGCGTTCTGTGTACACCATACAACCATGCACCATGTCACTTCATTCAAAGCCACAAAGGCTACGTAAGGTGCATGTGTGTTTAGCTGTAACCTGCCACCTGCACTTTTGGCAGAATGACCGGGATCTTTTACGTGCTACTGCGGTAACACGGGGGCGGAACGGATACGGAAATAAAGCGTCAGCGCAGAAAGTTGACCCTGGAGAAGAAAATTCTCCCGCCGCTCATGCAGGGATTCGAACCCGTGAACTTTTAATCACGAGTCCGGCGCTCTAACCACCGAGGTATCCCCGCTCCCCGGTTCTGGTTCTTTTGTGGTCAGAAGCCAAACAAAAGGGAAGACCTAGTTCTTAAAGGACAATTCCAAGGTTAGGGGTGATTTTTGACACGATTTCCGTTAAAGCTCGCTGAGAGCGATGATGTAGGTGAAACTGTGATCTGAGGGTTAAAAATGCACGAAAAAAAGGCATTTTCTTTCGTACCGAAAGCGTCGCCATGACGCCCAAATCACGTGACCATATGCCTGCTACGTCACTCTGGGTAGTCGCTGCAAAATGGCCAACTCGAGCTCCGAAGACGAAACTGATACTTTGCCCGAGAGACCCACAAGGATACAGCCGTATCAGTTTGAGCCTGTCAGGCAGGATTTTGAAAGAGTATCGGAACATCGTGTCAGCTTCGAAGCAAACCCCAGGCGGTATTCCATGGGGTTTGCGAAATCGCACTCACTGAAGTGCTCGCTACACAAATGGGCGTGATGCGGCGCAGCAAGAAAGTCAGCTCGTTTGAATTGTATAAATTTAATCCACTTTCGCCTCACTGCGGGTCGATTGCGCGGGAGCTCGTGCATTGTTATACCTGGGGTCGTCTGCGAATTGTTACAGTTCGCGGCAACACAGTAGGTCGGCATAGTTAACTTTTTTGTCGACCACACGCATACACAGTTTACTGAAGAATCTAAATGGCAACCACACTGACTCCCCAGACTGACGTCACTTCCGGGAAAGTCACGTGACTGATGGAGAACCCGAGACTGTAGTCTCGGCCAACCTACAGAAAATAAAATCGATTAAAAACCCTATTAAACATTTTTATTTTTATTTTTTATTTCATTAAATCTGAAACTAGTGACTCATTTGTCAATCATTTCGATGGTCATTTTGCATACTTAAAAACCTTGGACTTTTACTTTAACCCTCTCCTTGTCCGGAGGACGTTGTATGAAGTCACTGGCTAAACCTTTCCATTTGCTTATGTGACGTCGCACCAAACCCTGCTTGAGCTCCAATACAGTATGCATCCCCGTGAGGAACAAGTGTCTTAAACTAGTTACAGCTTCTGGTGTGCAGGTCATTCTCAAACTGTGCTTTGGTTCTTTGTTTTGTAATGGGCAATCTCAGTTTGGATAAATAGCAGACGTTTTACGATGTTTTATTGCTTTTTACGCCGTTTATTTTATTTTATTTTATTTGTATACTCTTACCTTCTTTTGTTATTTTGAATTGTCTAACTGGAATTCGAGTGACCCAAAAAGCTCATTTTCATTTTATGTATTTATTATGAATAATAAAGTTCTTTTGTGTTGTTTTTATTACAATACAATAATGCTTGATTAATCCTTAGAAAGGAAATTCAGTTGTCAGCCTTTGACAAATAATAACAAGTACATAAAAACGTAACTAAATACTATACTATAGAGTTTCACTCACTTCATTAGAAAGAAAAATGAATAAAATTAAGTGAATAAACAGTAAGGAGACAATACAGTTGCAATCACAATGGTGCCCATTATTACTATTACTGTTTAGACTATTTTTATTAGTATTAGCAGTAGTAGTATTGGGAGGAACGGGAAGCGACAGTGCAAATGTGTTGGCAGTGAAAGTGTTAAGGGAACGCGCCCCAGAGCTAAGGGGTTAATCAAAAAGCTCTTTATTCTTCTGTTGCCTGCTTCGCTCAGACATATGTTTCGCTACCTGAGTAGCTCATCAGTATTACCACCGGCACATAAGGGCGAGAGGATTTCAGCCCAATGCGTTTTCTGTCCCTAATATGCCAGCCCGACATCTGAGGATATTAAAGTCTCATTCGCGTCGCCCAGTGCTAATCTTTTCTTTTTTTTAAAGAAGAAAAAAAAAGTGACAGCCTCCGGCAGCACGGATGAAAATGTGTCTCTCTACTATAGTGCATGTAGCCGATTATTTTTGTTTTGATCCCGATCTTCTCACTCCTTTTGTTGGTTTTCTGTTGTTGTATTTCCAGCCTTTCTCGCAAGTTCTTACCTTCGTGCAGTCTCCTGTTCCATCGATCTAAGAATACGACTAGATTAATCTTTCTCAGCCTTATAATTATCACGAAGGAAACCCCTATGATAAATCTCTTCAAATCAGTCATTAATAGGCTTTGCGAAATGTCAGTTCACGGTAATATTGATTCCGTAATCTAAAACTCGCTGCTGATTTTGTGATCATGTTTACGAGACGGAAGAAGAGTTTGAGGGTTGGGGTGGCTGTAGTGGTGGAGGTGGCTTTGGTGGTGGAGATGGCTGTAGGGGTGGAGGTGGTTGTAGTGGTGGTGGAGGTGGCTGACTGGTATGGTAGCCTTCAGGTGAAGGACGAGATGGCGGTATTTTGTTGTTGTTGTTTTCCGATACGAAACGTATAAAGCGCGCTGTGTGCGTGAGCCTGTTTGTGTGTGTGAGTGTGTGTGTGTGTGAGTGTGTGTGTGTGTGTGTGTGTGTGTGTGTGTGTGTGTGGTGTGTGTGGTGTGTGGTGTGTGTGAGTTGTGTGAGTGTGTGTGGTGTGTGTGTGTGTGTGTGTGTGTGTGTGTGTGTGTGTGTGTGTGTGTGTGTGTTGTGTGTGTGTGTGTGCATGTGTGTGGTGTGTTGTGTGTGTGTGTTGTGTGTGTGTGTGTGTGTGGGTGTGTGTGTGTGTGTGTGTGTGTGTGTGGGTGTGTGTGTGTGTGTGTTGTGTGGTTGTGTGTGTGTGTGTGTTGTGTGTGTGTGTGTGGTTGTGTGTGTGTGTGTGTGTGTGTGTGTGTGTGGTGTGTGTGTGTGTGTGCGTGTGTGTGTGTGTGCGTGTGTGTGTGTTGGTGTGGTGGTGCTGTGTGGTGTTGGTGTGTGTGTGTGTGTGTGTGTGCGTGTGTCGGTTCGTGCGTGTGTGCGTGTGTGTGTGTGCGTGTGTGTGTGTTCGATCAAGAGTTGCCTGCCGCGGATGCAAAACTGAAGATCCTTTCTGCGGACAATCCACAATTATGGAACATTCCGCCTTTTAAGCATGGAGTAGCTTTACGTGCTTCACTAACTGCCAGGAAATGCAAGTTTTTAATTCCTGCCTTCAGGCTTCATTCCGCCTCAGTTAAACCCAATCCCTTTCAAACACAACGTGTCAGTGAACAACGAATCAGGATTTTGCCTGTGATTTTATGTATTCTCTTTTCCCACCCCGTTGGGCTAAATGCTTGTTCGGTTTCATGGCTGCATGACTCGGCTTAACTGTCAAGTCACTCGATCGAAGTTTGATTGTGTGTGTGTGTGTGCGTGCGTGCGTGCGTGCGTGCGTGCGTGCGTGCATGCGTGTGTGTGTGTGTGTGTGTGTGGTGTGTGTGTGTGTGTGTGTGTGTGTGTGTGTGTGAGTGTGTGCGCGCGCGCCTGTGTGTGTGGTGTGTGTGTGGTGTGTGTGTGTGTGTGCGCGCGCGCGCGTGTGCGTGTGCATATGTGTGCCTGTGTGTTTGTCTGTGCACGGGTGTGTGCATGTGTCTGTGTGTTTGTGTGTGCGCGTGGACGCGCGCGCAAGTGCTTAGAATTGTCTTTCTGGACACGAATTTGCGCATTTTAACAGTTTAATTATTTCTATTGCTAATTATGTCCACCATAAAAGAGGTACACGGGACCTTGACAGACAGTCCTCTTTACGTTGCGAGGAGAAGAGAGAGAGAGAGAGAGAGAGAGAGAGAGAGAGAGAGAGAGAGAGAGACAGACAGACAGACAGACAGACAGACAGACAGACAGACAGACAGACAGACAGACAGACAGAGACAGAGAGACTGACAGAGAGAGACAGAAACACAGAGAGACAGAGAAAAACCCGATGGATTTGAAAATATGAGACCCGCAATTCGATCTAGTCCTCTCAATGATACGAGTATCCATGCGTGTTTGTTGTGATTGCATGATCCTCCCACGAGCATGACGCTGTTGTTTGCAGAATGTACCAGGCCATAGGCCCAGCGCTGACCACACTCGGGGTGGCTTTTCTCTTCTCCGCCTGCGTCTACTACTACTGCTACGGCACCGGGGAGTCGAACCGCATGCCCGGAGGCTCACTCCAGGTCGGTGGAATCAC
>JABMCL010000650.1:290000-322500 GCA_018857735.1 Alviniconcha marisindica
CACACACACACACACACACACACACACCACACACACACACACACACACACACACACACACACACCACACACACACACACACACACAACACACACACACACACACACACACACACACACACACACACACACACACACACACAACACCACACACACACACACACACACACAACACACACAACACACACACACACACACACACACACCACACACACACACTCTCTCTCTCTCTCTCTCTCCTCTTCGTTTGCTTCTTGTTCCTCTTTTGACTCGTCCTCTCTCCGCCGTCACTGAGTTCACCTTGCCGCCGATTTGTCCTCATCTCTACTTCTCTCTCCACGCCTCAGCCTCGTTTCCGCTCCCTCATCTACTCTGCTCAAGTCATGTGGCCTTTTCATTGTGCGGCAGAGTTGTCTTTTGCCCTGGCAGCTAACGCCATCTGGAACGGACGGTGTCAACAGGACTTTGAACTCTTGCCATACCACACTCTACCTTTCCTTACCAGCACCGTTCAAAGGCAATGGGATGGGCCGCCTGTTTGCAGCTTTTTGGAGGTCAGGTTGCTGAAGAGTCAGCTAGTCCTAGCTCGTATTAATTTTCATGATAAGAAACTAAAATAACCGAAGAAGAAGAAGCAGGAGAAGACTCAGGGGTTTGCAATCAGTGCTAGTGAAAATATACCCAACGGCAAGGTCGTCAACACAAAGTCTGCTTTAGTATTAAGGGAGTCGCGTGTTTGATGATAGTCGAAAAGCTAGAGAGAGAAAAACAGAAGAAAGAAAAAAAACGTGGATGACCCGGTTTTGCTTCATTCTGTTTCAGTTTTGATCTGCCGTTGTTGATAATACCGTTTGGGCAAACAGCATTCATTTGTTTGTTTGATTAGCGTATTTTCCTTTAATGTAACGAGGAAAATAATTTTCTTCGTCCTTTTTATTTGTGAAAAAGACTTTAAATAAAAATGAAGAAGAAAAGCCTTTTTCTCGTTAATTTCCAGGGCAAACCCATTAACAGAACTTCAAGAAAGCCATGACAAACAGACGCTGAAGAAAATATCATGCAGGGGGAAAAGTCGATTGAGGTCCTAAAGAATGCTGGAATGTATGTCGAGAAGAAACTACATAGCCGTGCCGAATGGTATTGTGGAAGGTTTACGTTAACCATGTGTCGCAAATCCACTCAACGTTAACTTGAAGCAGGCCAGCTTTTCACGACAGATCTGTTTAACAGGAGTCGGAAATAATGCGACCCGTTAAGCTCACCTTTGTGATACTGACAGATTCTTTAACCTGCTGCATGAAAGGCTGCAATACTACAACAACAACAAGACACAAGAGGTAAAAACGGAACACTGACGCACACATACACACCCCCTCACACACTCACACACAAAAACGTGCCTTTGCCTTCCACGTGTAATGATAGTGGCTGTAACTGTAACAGTGAGTACCAGACACAACTAGTGTCTTTAGTGTACGAGCTCCCCTAGCGATAGACTAGCTTGAACGGAAGCGGTTGGTGGTTCGAACCACCACCAGTGATAGTGCGTGCCGCTGGTGGGTATAGACAGACCTTGGAACCTCACACTATGTCTGCCAAAGACCTTACTGTCTCATTCCGGTTGACGCCGAGTTTTCGTCGATAAAGGCTGTGTCCGCGTGACATAAAATCAATGATGTATTATTCTTTTTTGACATTACATTGGAAACAAAAGGTAGATAAGCAGCAATGCACGCTCCAAAGAAAATGGCTGCTCCGGTCCTAGAATGAGACACTGACTTTCAAAGTGGTGGTGTAACTGAGTGTGATTTCGCAACGAGCTCGGAACATTTCTCTCGAAGTTTTTCACGGAAAAGAGACTTAAATATGGCCGGCGCCTTACCAACATGTCAGGATGTCCATCTCCACGCTTTGACTTGGACTTTCCAAAAGCAGTCGACGTGTGTGAAGGTTCCTTGTTGCAGATTACCATGGCTGCTGTGCAAGACTCCACAATCCCAAGGACGTTGTTAAAACGTGAATATATCTGTGGAGAATAATGTTCAGCCTGCTTGTCGTAATCAGTGAAACGTGCTAGACTTCAAACTTGTTTCACTCACTTTTATATCCAGCTGACGGTTTTGAAAGCTCTAGCTTGAACGTTGATGATTCAAAGCCGTTTTCATTTGATCCTGATGAATTCAAAGGACGTTTATATATTCATCGGGAAAACTGCACCGTTCGTAACACCGTCACGGTCAGTTCAAGGTCATCAACAGACCTGAGCAACGCATGCATAGGCTACACAGCTTGAACATGCGAACCAATGTATATATTATTATATGGTTTGTGTATGAAATCTAGATCTGAATGCTGTGTTACTCTATCGTGATTTTCCTGTCATGACTTTCCTGCGGTCCATACTTCAGCGTGGACCACATTTCAATACTCATCGCCGAAGACGGTTGAGCGATCAGACTCTACGTGTCCCATTCTGTATCACCTGTGTATGAGTGGCATCCACTGTTACATGTTTAACCCTTTCCCTGTGATTTTTTCTCTGTTCCGAGATTCGTCTTTTTACTTGTTATCAGCAAACATAGTCACGTTTCTTTGTATGTATGTGGTCATTTTCCATTCATCGTGAATGGAGGTATTTTGGTGTGTTTTCCAGCATCATATAAATGTTTTTGCTGATGATTGACTAGAGATAAAACTGAAACTCGACTGAGTCTGTTTTATGCGCGTACAGAATGAGTCTGTGTAATTATCAGTGTTAGGCTGGGTATAGTTTTAAATTTTTTAGTTGGTGAACAGTCATGTTCGCCATCACCGTAATAGGCTCAAACGTCCCGCTAGTGCGATGGTCTAATACCGTCAAAATTACCAGCGGACCAGTAAAATTCTCCCCTCCTCTGGTGCGCTTTTTTTTTTTTTAGAACTGTCAAGTCTTTCTGCCCATACCACAGAGATAAAAACGCGACTTCCAAGCACTGGACAGGAAAACAACCTAGTTCAACCAAAACAGATAAGTGATTTAGTTTTTCATCTCATTTTTTCATCGTTTTTTGCCGTTTAACTGTTTAAGTGTCGTTTTGTAGCTTGACAAAGGGGATTACCCTGAAAATTTGCTGATTGTGTTTTTGTCCTAATAAGTAGCGTTCTTTTGAACCTCTTGTGCGTTTAGATAAAAACGTCTTTATCTCTGTGGAATTAGCACACCACACAAGCCATGACAACACAGTGAAAGGGATCTAAAGGGGAAAATCCCCATCTCTTTCTAGCCCGTCTCCCTCCTTCGTTGATGGTTCGGAGGTTTTGAGGACCAGTAACTATCACAGGTGACCAGTAAACCTTGTGATTCCCAGTAAAAGGTTTCAGGGAATTTCTAGTCCGGATTGTGAGTATCATTGTCATCATCATTAAAATAATAGCTATTGGTAGTTCGCTGATTGTAACGCGTATTATACTATAGTGGGCGATAAGGGACTGATTGGTGCGCATGTATGTGTTTCCTTGTGTAGGTGTGGGTGTGTATGCATTCATAAAGAGTCATTGTTATCCAGGTGATTATGTTCATCGTAGAATAATGCTATACTTCAGGTTCTGTTTGTTGAATGTGTGTTAATGTGGTTTTTGTCAGGTTGTATTATTGTATGTACAGCGCTATGTGTTTAACTCGTATTTGAGAATAGCGCTTTATAAGAACTATATCTATCATTATTATCTTCTTCATCATCATCGCTATTATTATCATTGTTTGATTTTGTTAGCCCTAATATCTTTGGTCACTACATTAAATAATTGTAAAGGATGGTTGATGAAAGGTTAATGCTTGTTGGTTTCACAGACAAGGGCAATGTTCTCATGTTCCTTTGATTGTTGCTTGGGAAATTGTTTGATATTTTCAAACTGTGTTTTGCCCTAACATTACATGTTCCTTTGATTGTTGCTTGGGAAATTGTTTGATATTTTCAAACTGTGTTTTGCCCTAACATTACATGTTCATGGATGACAGAGAGGACAGTAGGGTATAAAGAAAATAACTGACTGACTAAAAAGAAACGTTTCGGCGTTTGGTTTGTACATGCGACGAAATGAATAATAATAATCAGCTCTGACTATATTTCTAACTATACTTCTTACACAGCAGTTTCCCTTAACCCTTTCACTGCCCCAGCCTGTGCAGTTTCCCTTAACCCTTTCACTGCCCCAGCCTGTGCAGTTTCCGGGCTGAAAGATGCACGGACGCGCCGGAAGGCAGCATATTTTCCGGTCCTGTAACATCTATCTTCCTCACATAGTTCAGGAGCTGTGTGAGAGTCGAGGTGGCCGTCCTGAGCTGTCCGTCCTAACGAGCCTTCTGGTTTCCGTGGACGTAAAGAATTATTGAACCATGCTTCGGCATTGGTCACAACTTGTCGCTAATATGTCAACTGACATCTGAGGACATTAAGCATCACTTCATCATCAACGTCTATCTTCCATGCTGTGTGTTTTGATGGAGATCCTTTCACATGCCAGTGCGAAAAAGAAAGACAAAAAGGCTTGAAGGTTTCAGATTTCCCACTTTTATGGGTCGTTTTCAAATGACATCATGGCATTGAAGGGGTTAAACACCAGAGTATGTGAGTCAATTTGGCATTTGCTTCAGACGCTGTTTGCAGACTTCCCTTTCAACCGGAACAAAGCACTTAAAAAATATTGTTTCTGGTGATTTTATCCGAGAATGATTATGAAATCAATACAGTATCATGCTTTCCCACTTCGATTTTCCCTGTGTCTCATTACATTAACCTCGACGCTTTCTTTTTTCTTCTCCACGCCCCCCCCCCCCCCCCCCCCCCCCCCCCCCCCCCACCTTTTTTGCGGGGGATGGAGGGGGGGGGGGGGGGTTGAGGGGTCGTGGAGGGAGGGGAGTGTGGGGGGGGGGGGACTGCCGGGGTTATCCCACTACATTCCATTTCGTTTCCATTTTTGTGTAAATTAACACAGCAAAGGGCATCATCCGTGGAGGTACATTCCATTTTGTTGCTTTTTGTGTAGATCGATACAGCAAGGGGCATCATCAGTGGAGGTACATTCCATTTTGTTGCTTTTTGTATAGATCGATACAGCAAGGGGCATCACCAGTGGAGGAGGGTTGTTGTTGTTTTTGTCGCCAATATCGATTTATTCCATTCGTGTATAGACACGTCTTGAGCTATGAAGTAGGCGCGTAGGTAACCTACAGTGTGGTCTTCTGTCCGTGTAACCGTGTCCGACCTGTGGATGCACTGCAAACAGTTCAGCTCTGTTGCTGGTGTTGTGTTCGTACTGCCGTATTGATTATCTTCCGGTGTTTGCTCAGATTGGACACACGGAGCGCAGTAATAAAAGTGTGTGTGTGTGTGGTGTGTGTGTGTGTGTTGTGTGTGTGTGTGTGTGTGTGTGTGTGTGTGTGTGTGAGAGAGAGAGAGAGAGAGAGATAGAGAGACAGAGGGAGAGAGACAGACAGACAGAAACAGAGAGAGACAGAGACGGAGAAAGAGAGAGAGAGACACACACACAGGGAGGTTCACGGGAGCATGTAAATGGATTTTGCTTCCGGTGCCCCGCTCCTCTCTCTCTCTCTCTCTCTCTCTCTCTCTCTCTCTCTCTCTCTCTCTCTCTCTCTCTCTCTCTCTCTCTCTCTCCCCGTATGTCTCTTTTTTTCTTTTTCTTTTTTTTGGTGTTTCCGTATTTACTCACCTGAAATATTTAACTCAGCACAATTGTTTCCAATGGGATACGTCATGCTCGCTTTTTTTCTTCTTTTTTAAATATGCCAATTCGCACTCGCATGTTTCTTCAACTGAACCCGTACACGCTATTGACAGTGGATAAGAATGATCGCATCCACTTTACAGATCAGCCTTTTTTTCCACTTCATGTCAGTGTATAAATGTTTATCG
The DNA here is from genome assembly GCA_018857735.1 of Alviniconcha marisindica. Classification (NCBI taxonomy): domain Eukaryota; kingdom Metazoa; phylum Mollusca; class Gastropoda; family Provannidae; genus Alviniconcha; species Alviniconcha marisindica. The sequence goes on from JABMCL010000650.1 coordinate 295,911, forward strand.
GCGATTTTTAATAATTATTGGTGTCTGTATGTAGGTTGTGATTCTGTTTTTCGCTTTTATGGAGCTCATCTCCTGTTAGTTTTGCTAGCGAGGGCGACCTTCAAATTTTTACAATTGTGCTCGGTCTCAAATGACGACAGGAAGGAAACATCAAGTTTACCTGATGTGAATATGCAGGGACAGAACAAAGTCACTGTGTGTTGAAGAGGTACTGTGACATGCAGTGGACAGAATCAGTGTCTCGTTGTGTTGAAGAAGTGAATGCTCACGAACAGGACAAAGGTCTCCGTGAATTTAGTGAAATCATAAATGCATGGTAGCAGGACAAAGGTTTCAGTGAGTGGAAGACGCGATTGCACAGGGATCTTCGTTCGCGAGTTTAATTAAGTCGTGAACGCATGGCAATAGGTCAAAGGTCTCAGTGAGTTGAATTAGTACGTGACTGCGGAAGGACTGGACAAACGTCCCAGTGAGCTGAAGAAGTGAACGAAGAAGTGAATGCACAGGGACTGTACAACGGTCACGGTGGGTCCATGCTGTTTACTGCACTGAGGTCTCTGTGTGTGTCGAGAACGCTAAAGCACTGGCAGAAGGCACGAACCTCTGCGGACTGGACAAGCGAATGTACAATGAGAGATCAGGACAAATTCATTTCTCTGCGGGTCCAAGACGTTTCGTAGGCAGAGGGCAATAGTCTCTTTGAGTTTTTCGTGCCAGTATAGACAGCCTACAGGAACGAGACAAGGTACGTCTTGGTGGAAGAGACGAACGCTGAAGGGCAGGACACAGTGTTTTGTAAGGTGAAGATGCCGTCGCAGAGGGACAGTTCAAGAGACTATGGGAGTTGCAGTGAGTGTGAAACAGATACGGACTTTGGTGCGAGCTGAAACATGGATCAAAGACGGAAAAGATGGGAGAGGTATGTGTAAAAAAATGCAGTGTCAGTAGCAGACAAATGAGACCAGCGACAAGTTCGGACAGAAATGCACCTTCCAGTAGGCCCAGCGTGTAAAAAGCGACAACACAACAATGGAATGTATGAATTATTCAAGTGAGCCTACCGGCCAGTTCCGTCAGTTTTTATCATTGCTATCTCTCTCTCTCTCTCTCTCTCTCTCCTCCTCTCTCTCTCTCTCTCTCTCTCTCTCTCTCTCTCTCTCTCTCTCTCTCTCTCTCTGTGTCTCTGTCTCTCTCTCTCTTGTTATTGAAGCTCAAGGAATTTCAAACGACACGCGTATTCATGCAAAGACCAAGGTTTATTTGAAACGACGACACGGAGGTTTTCCTGTCACAAAATGAATCAGCGTGGACCAGTGTTTTTGTTGTTGTTTTCTTCCCCCTCCCTGTTTAAAAAAAATATGTTTTTATTATTCGTATCTTTGAAATTAGCGTTTTAAATGATAATTACGATTTTACAATGAAGCATATTAGGGGAAGAGCAAAAACAAAATGATTGCGGTATACGTGTATGTCTCACCATTAATTTTAGACATTTTGTTTTGCCATAATCTATGCTGAAATTGCATGGACGGAATGGAATTGCTGGTTTTGCCTAATTCTCTATTGAAGTCAGGAGACACAAGAGACACAACGAACTGTTGCAGTCGGTCAGAAATTGTTACAACTGAAAGCAGGAACCTCCATCATCTTTCCGCGGTAACGCAGTGAACAGAGGCCGGTTGGTTGTCGACGTGTCTTTGGCGGTCCTATCCGAACAGCCGTGAGCATCTGCACAGCGCAGTTAGCTAGTTTTTATTTTATTTCAACGGCCTGTCAAATGCACAGGGTTACCTCGGGATGAATCACGCGTTCAAGATTCTGCTACACCATTTCAAAATATAACTCACCGCATCAAAAGCGAAAAGCTGTCTTACAGTTCTGGACGCAAAAAAAAAAAAAATCTGAGCAAGAATGACTGCTAGCGTTCTAAATCCAGATCCAAACACATAAAAGATTCAAAAGAACGCTATTTATCAGGACAAAAACACAACATGCGAATATTGGGGTAGTCCCGTTTATCAAGCTACTAATAAGCGTCCCTAATAAGCCTTACGGTTTCTGTGGACGTTAAGCACCATGTTTACTTACTTACTTACTTTATCAAGCTACAAAACGACACTTAAACAACAGTTAAACGGGTAGAAATTAGATGTAGAACTGGGACACGTATCTGCTTTTCGTTGAGCTGTGTTTTTTTGAAGACCAAGCGCAGCCAGGGCAAAATTGGTCAGTCAAAAGCGTACCTAAATACATATATTTCACGTAGTTGCAACTGACGAAAGTATCACATTTTCCACTCGTGTATTCCCAGATAATATGCAGTAATGCACTGTGCTGAGTTAACTCAGATGGGACAATATATATCTCGAGTCCGAGTCACTGTTAATAATAATAATAATGTACATTTATCATGCGCTCATCAACGCCCTGAGCGCTCACATGATACATATTAACCTAAATATGATATTCTATACACATGTAGAGCATAGTTCTACCAAAACAATTTACATAAAATATTATAAAAAATAAAAATAAAATAAACGCACTACAAACACACACACACACACACACACACACACACACACACACACACACACACACACACACACACACACACACCACAACACACACACACACACACACACACACACACACACACACACACACACACACACACACACACACACACACACACACACACTCTGACTGTAGCAGAAACTGGGTACTGATACTAGTTAGGATGGAAATACTGTGAGAAGAGTTGTATTCAGCAATTCAGCCGTGTTGTGATAAACAATTCAGCGGTGTTGTGATACACGATCTCTAATCTCGCAATAAAAAAATAAAAACTTCAGTCATTTAACCCTCAGCGGCGGCGGCAGTTTCTTCTTTCATTGTCCGCAGCTCGAGACACCTCGCAGTAAACGATGTCCAGCGACCGGGTCACGTCTGATAAACTGACCAGTCAGCGGTCAGCTTCGGCCACTTCGCCAAGACTTCGCGATGTAACTTCGACGAAGGACAGCCTTGAGCTTGGCGATGTTGTGGAAGCTATTCGCCAAGCGACTTCGCGGTACGTTTGTTAAGACACGGCTGTTAGAGGGTAGTGCCGCCACACATGTCGCCTCACCGTCGGGTCAGTGTGGAAGAATTTGCTGAGTCGTTCTACCCTCTGGCAGGAACACTTCGGCACAACTACAGTGGCAACTTGGTCAGCGTCTTCTATAGCTGTACTGTGCAAGTTTTAGCTTAGTTAGCTGAATTTCTTTAACTTGATATATTTACGAAGAGGATACAGTTAAATATCGTCTCCTCTTGATATTTGTTTGCGTTAAATGTGTGCAGAAAGTTAGATACATCTAAGTGATCGATGAAAATGTTAATGGTTCTGAAGACGCTGGTGAACGAGTCGTTTCAGCCGTATGACTGATGAGGATCGTCCGCACATTGTTTCAAACGGATCGTACCAGCATAGCGGTACTGTTGAAACGGCTCAGCGCATTGGTTTCAACCTGTCCGTTCCAAAATAATACAGCATGTAATATCTAAACGAATGAACTGCATCTGCCAGCCAATGAGCACCCGCAATTTGGACTGAGGCCAGCGGTCACAAGGGACGGTAACTCTTGAGTAGCAAGGTTGAATACTTCGACTTCCCCCTTGTTTTAACCTGCATCGCGTGGCAGCCAGTACGTGTAAGACGGATGGGTTTGACCGCATGAGGATCGAACGGTCCTCCTTAGTCATACCGCCGAAACCGTGCGTGTATCAGCGCCTTAAAACCAATCGAGAAGCTGCAGGTGCGTACGTACACCCGACAACAAACTACTTTCCCGAAAAAAGTAACTCGTTGAAAATAGCATGTGCGCTGTTTATTTTAAGTGGACATGTCCTGTTTTTGCTAAATAAAATTCATCTACGTTGTGTTATGTGTTCACTGTTGTGTGATATATTTGTACAGTGAAGAAAGAACAAATCAAACTGATGCTCGATGACAGGGCTGGACCCTGTTACTGGTGCGACCCGTTCTCGTCATTGACATTCCTGGTTTTATTCATGTGTCCACGCATCGACGCGTTTTAATGATGCGTTGTTATGATTCCCTTCATGTGGCGGTGTCAATTATTCCGTGAATCTTTTTGACAACGTTGTCGTGTGTAATATATACATGCATACAATGCTTGCTTTTCGTTCTCTTTGTCGGGTTGTTTCTCTTGTTCCACTATCATGTGAATGCAAACACTGTCGTGTTTGTCGGTTTTAGTTTTCTTTTTGGGGTAAAGAAAGTTTTGGATAGTTACAGTCTTGCTCGTCAGGAGATAGCTTGACTTACTCTCTGTGTCGCTTTTTTATTTTATTTGGAGGGACTTGGAATTTACTCTCATAAATAGTAAGGAAAAGAAGAAGAAAAAATACTTCAGTCAGAAACTTCCTTACTGGTAGACAGCTGAATATTGGATCATACTGTGAACCAAAATGAATGTTAGCAGTGATTCTTTTTGCTTTTCATATCTATTTTTGTTGTTGTTGTTTTTTGTTTTGATAATGAACATATTATCGCGAATTAACAAACCTAAACTGATTCAAATTAAACTTTCTAAATACACTGAGCTTTTCGCGATTAATTATTAATCGACGGTACAGAAATGCTTATTCGATTGTTGTTGTTTTTGTTATTTTTTTGCAAATCCAGTGTGTATAACGATTTCGAAGTTGTATTCGTGGGTGGTAAAAGGCACTTCAGTATTCTGGCATACGATGCCTACAGATGAATGACAGCAAACCTCGCTGTAACCACTCGTTCCGCTCACCAGTCTCTGCTGCTCAATATGTTTCCGGCATCTTCAGGTTCACCAAAGCTTGGATCCCGTTCCGAAACAAACCTACCTTTCGATGCGATTTTTTCCACATTTTCCCTGTATACTCCACCAAAGGGATAGCATTTTTATCATCTTGCACCACAGTACCCCCCAAAGCAGACCCTGTGTCTAGTAGCACAGCAGGCAAACAGGACGGACGGAAATGTTGGAAATATACAATTTCCGGATTTTTTCTCTTCTCTCATGTAATGTGCACGTTTTGGGGAGGTGCTATACAGCATGGGCTAATAACGAAAATTTGACAAGTTTAGTAAGATACAGCGGACCACTTTTTAAGTGTGTGAACTCTTAGTTGTTGCAAAACTCGTCTGTGGTATTATACAGCTAGTTGTTAACTCCAAAATTTGGCTCAGGAATTTTTGAACGCTCACTCGGTTACACAGACTCCGTAATGGAATTCGTGTGGCTATTCATGAACTGGACGTGGAGTGTGTACGAACAGTTCATTTCACAACTCCTTTGTCGGTAGACTTTGCACTCCAATCGGGGTTAGATCACTGGAATGGTTGCGAAGAGTTCACAGGAATCACCTCTGTCGGTGGACTTTGCTGTAGGAGTTAAGTCACTGCAGTAGGAGTTAAGTCACTGCATGGAGCGTGTACGAACAGTTCACAGGAATCACCTCTGTCGGTGGACTTCGCAGTAGGAGTTGAGTCACTGCATGGAGCGTGTACGAACAGTTCACAGGAATCACCTCTGTGGACTTTGCAGTAGGAGTTAAGTCACTGCATGGAGCGTGTACGAACAGTTCACAGGAATCACCTCTGTGGACTTTGCAGTAGGAGTTAAGTCACTGCATGGAGCGTGTACGAACAGTTCACAGGAATCACCTCTGTGGACTTTGCAGTAGGAGTTAAGTCACTGCATGGAGCGTGTACGAACAGCTCACAGGAAACTCCTTTGTCAGTAGACTTTGCAGTAGGACATAGGACACTGGAATGTGTACGAACAGTTCACAACTCTTTTGTCTTTAGACCTAGGGCGTTAGGTCATTGGAATGCGTACGAACAGTTACTGTTCACTGGACACTTCCTTTGTCCGTAGAAGTTGCAGTATGGGTTAGATCACTGAGGTGTGTCTGAGCAGTCCACCAGACAACTTGCTTTTGGTCCAGACAACTTCTAAAGTCTAAAGTCCGTTGGACAACTTCTTTGTCAGCAGACTGTGTAGTGCAATAGTGGTTAGATCACTGGTGGCTGGGGAAGGAGAGAGTGGTGCCTGAACAGTCCATTTAGCAACCACTTTGTCAGCAGACTTTGAAGTACATACAGTAGTGCTTAGATCGCTGGGAGGGTATAGAGGAGGGGGAAGGGTCTGAACAGTCCCTCGGACAAATGCTTTGTCAGCAGACTTTGTAGTACAGTAGTGGTCAGATCGCTGGGTCGTAGAGGGGTGAAGGATCTGAACAGTCCCTTGGACAACTACTTTGTCAGCAGACTTTGTAGTACAGTAGTGGTCAGATCGCTGGGGTGTAGAGGGGGGAAGGGTCTGAACAGTCCTTTGGAAAACTACTTTGTCAACAGACTTTGAAGTTCATACAGTAGTGGTCAGATCGCTCAACAGTTCCTTAGACAAGTACTTTGTCAACAGACTTTGAAGTTCATACAGTAGTGATTATTTCGCTCAACAGTCCCTTGGACAAGTACTTTGTCAACATACTTTGAAGTTCATACAGTAGTGGTAAGATCGCCGGGGTGGGGGGGGGGGGGGAGGATCTGAACAATCCATTGGACAACTTTGTTAGCAGACTTTGTAGTACATACAGTAGCAGTTAGACCACAGGGAATGTCTGACGTTGAAGTCCATACAGTAGTGGTTATTTCGCTCAACAGTCCCTTGGACAAGTACTTTGTCAGCAGACTTTGAAGTACATACACTAGTGGTTATTTCGCTCAACAGTCCCTTGGACAAGTACTTTATCAACAGACTTTGAAGTACATACACTAGTGGTTAGATCGCTCAACAGTTCCTTGGACAAGTACTTTGTCAGCAGACTTTGAAGTACATACACTAGTGGTTAGATCGCTGGGCTGTAGGGGAGTGAAGGGTCTGAACAGTCCATTGGACAACTTTGTCAGCAGACTTTGTAGTACATACAGTAGCAGTTAGACCACTGGGAATGTCTGAAGAGTCCATTGCACATTTTTATCAGTCAACTCGGCAGTAGAGGGTGGGTAGCAGGTGTGTGCCAACAGTTCTCTCGACAGCATCTTTGTCACTAGATCTTGCAGGCACATGCAATAATTTAAAAGACGAAAACCAAGTAAACATATTTCCGTGCCTTCTTTTGCGTCTCACTGTGAAATTTGTGTTTTGATTAATCTCTGCTTAATCTGTTTGTCTTTGTGCAAGCAAACAGGTTTTGGACATGGTTTAGCTGTCGGCCAACGATTGATATCGCTGGCTCCTTTGTGATTTTTGATGTCGTTCACAATTTACCCGTCTTCCCTTCTTGTTCTCCCGAGTCGTTGGTGATTAAACGTGGATTTTTTGTAAGGTGAATGTTGTACCTGCTTGTTTTTTGACATTCCAGTATAAAAAAAAAAGTTTCGATTTTGACATTTTTCACACCATCTACCGGACATGCCCTAATGATGAATGATATTTTCGGTACTGTGTTGATTCACCTTGGGCTCCCATCTAAAGCAGCTGACGGTGCACAACTGAGAGAGATTACTGCATGTGCAAACACTTTTAACCGTATACTGAACGATGCCAGCTCAGCTCTGTGTGTGCAGATATCAGGCGTTGCTACCACCTTGTGGCCGTGAACGACCGTTTATGAAATCAGCCCATGAACCCACTGAAGAAGTATAGTATCTTACATAAATATTATATTTGCATAGCTTCTGATGCAAGCACCTACTTCTGGGTACTGCTCCAAACTGATTTAGTCAAAACATTTCAGGCAATGAATAGGATTGGTTTTCAGAAGAGCTTGTTTTACAGTTCCAAAGTGATTTAGCCAAAACATTCTAGGCAATGAATTGGATTGATTTTCAAGAGCGTGTTTTCAAAACGTCAGCCACAATTGAAGTAACATCATTATTGTCAGGAACGTATAGGCTACGCAATGGAAGTAACATGAATTTTTGTGGCGTAATTAGTGATTCATGGTCGACTTCGGCAGAAAAGGAAGTAACCGTTTTGGGATAAAAAATATTTATTTATTTCATACTTGTACTGTTTTCAGTTCAGGAAAACGCCACTGCATGGCAACAATAGGAAGGACATCAATCTAATACGATTTATCCAGTGTACTGAAAAACGATATGTTTCATGTTTGTGTGATTTGCCTTTGAGATATGAATTACATGAGTGTATACTTTGTAAGAGTGCTGGGAGGGTATATAGCGTTTACTCTTTGTCCGTGAAAGAAATGTGTGCTGTTGCGCAATCTCCTTCCAAGACTAAATAGGTCCAATGGCAAACAATGCGCTGTCTGTAAATTTCAGTGCCGAGAGCTTTGCTCCACATGAGAATGCACAAATAGGAAGTCGTAAGATGTTGCAAAGGCGTTTTTTGCGAAGGGGGAGGGGAGGGCGAGGGGCGGGGGGAGGGGGTGGCGGCAAGTGAAATCGTATACCCATTCACGGTCCCAGCCCATCAATTTTCCGAGCCCGCAAACGACAACTGCACATACTGGACATTTTGATGCAAATCCTTCCTCGCGCTTAACAGTAAAAGCTACAGGACTTAAAACTTTACATTTTATTGCCCGACGTTGCATTGCCGGCAATCCTTCATAATCGGTCATCCATGCACGGCAGTGAAAGGGTTAAAAGGGAGGGCCTACGCTCAGGCGCTGTGTGAAAGTCGAGGTGGACGTCCTGGGCTCCCGTCCCTAATAATCCTAAGGCTTCTGTGGACGTAAAGCAACACTTCAGCCAACTTACAAGCTACAGAGCTCAGGAGCTGTGTGAAAGTCGAGGTGGACGTCCTGGGCTCCCGTCCCTAATAATCCTAAGGTTTCTGTGGACGTAAAGCAACACTTCAGCCTAAGGGTAGGTCTCCACCTCGCCTCTGTGGACGTGAAGCAAAATGTGTACTTACTTACTTACTTACCAAGGGCAGGAAGGAGGGAAGGCACTGCTGCATGGATTGGAACGTCGCCCCCCTCCGAGTCGACAGTACCTTCAGAGTGGGACCTCGTTTTGTTTCAACACCGCGATAGTACATACAGCGCAACCTGTCTCAATTGTACATAGTCACTCGTGAACATTTTCACAACAAAACAATTAATCGAAAAAACCCCCCCCCCCCCCCCCCCCCCCCCCCACCTCTCCTCCAATGTGTGTTGCACTCCATCTTTTACATTCCCCGACTAAACCCCCATATTGTGGGGACCCCCCCCCCCCCCCCCCCCCCCCGCTCCCTCGTCTCCCCCAACCCCCACCCCTTCTCAGTAGTAGGTATAGCTCTCTCTCTCTCACACACACACACACACACACACGCACACACACACACACACACACACACACACACATTTCCTAATTAAACCCCAACCTTTATATTGTGCGCGTGTGGGTGGGCGCGTGGGGGGTTCGAGAACGCAAACATGTTATGTGAGACAAATTAATACTGTTTTTCTTGGGACTACTAATATACGCTCACTCGTCCATCGTGTTTTTGTAAATTACGCCCAATAATGTTGTTCCTTTTTCTTTTTTTTCTTTTCTTTTTTTTTCAATCACAAAACCCGCAGGAAACAATTTCAACAAAGAGCGGGGGCGCCAGTGTGGTTGGCAGAGTACATACAAAGTGAATAAACAACATAAATGATATAAACAGAAGAAGAAAAAATAAAACTAAAAAATAATACAAAATATCATTATCAGCCAACAGCCAACAGCCAGCTAAACAGGAGAAATAACAACGAGGAAATACATAAAGAAATAACTGTTCCTTTTAACAAGGACTGAAAGTTTTTTTGCAAGTGGACATTAACTGGGGCTGAAATAATAATCAACACCTAGAACTATGTAGACACAATCGTTGTCACACAGCGCGAACACTAGCCTATAAATCCCGAGTAAGAAAATTTCAGCATATTTTAAAACACTTCAAAATCCCTAAAACTTTGTGCACAGAACACAGAACGAAGTCTTCTTCTGATAAAGATGTGGCAGCCCACTTGAGATTTTTTTGTTTTTTTGTTTATTGCAGTTTTCTTTCATAGAAATTGATGCGTGGCCCTTTTTTTTCTTCTCTTTTTTTTATAAGCATGAAAGCATTCCAAACTCATTGTTACCATAATCACATTTTTGATGTTCTACATTGCACGCATTTATTTTCATGTCATTTCTTACCTATTTGCATAATTATATCTGCACCATTTTACTACTTCCCTGAATATATCCTACAACTTGTTGGACCTGGGGAATGGTTTGTTTTTAGCATACTTACATAAGGACAATGCGTATTAAAATTGGAGCGCAAAATTCACCGGTAAGTGTTTTTCTGTGTGCGTGTCTTCGAGTGTGTGTGTGTGTCTGTGTGTGTGCGCGCGCGTGCGTACGTGCGTGTGTTTACACATGCACGTGTGTGTGTGTGTGTGTGCATTTTGTGCGTGTGTGTGTATGTCGGGGGGGGGGGGGGGTGCGCGCACATACGTTCTCCCCTCTTCAAACAGTTCATGCAACTTTTATCCGTAAAAAAGTAACAAGTCCTTTACTTTTCAGATCGTTTACAAGTGCATAAGACATCACGTGCATTCAGTTTAAAGTGAACGCACACGAAGAAGCAGAAGCAGCCTTCACCAAACATACAAAAGTAAAACGTTTACACACCGATTAAATCAAATGAACGCTGGTGACACAATTAATGGACATTTTCAAATGGATGGCAATCAACGAAATATGTTCTTTGTGGTATCACACTTGATAATTATCATACGGCGTGTCTGTGTTGGGGAAGGGGGGGGGGGGGGTAGAAAAAAAGAGAAAGATAAGATCTTGTGACACAACATGATAGAAAAACGTCAAAGGTAAGATCTCGTGACATTACATGATACAAACGGGGGGGGGGGGGGGGGGGGTAGAAAAAGTAAAGGTAAGATCTCATGACATTACATGATACAAACAAGGAGGGGTGGGGGGGGGGGGGGTGGGGGGTGTGGCGAAAGGTAAGTCTGGACATTACAGGATACAACAGTGCCCCACCCCCCACCCCCCCCACCCCCACTATTTGATCATGTAATGTCACGAGACCTTACCTTTCACGTTTTCCTACCCCCCACCCACCCCCTTGTTTTTATCATGTAATGTAGTAAAAGAAAGTAAAAGATCTCGTGACATAACACGATATAAGCGAAAGCCAAGCGTTTCACTTGACCAGATGTTAACCTGTAATCACTAACACTGCATTTCAACCCTGCTGACCTAACTATGAAATCGTCACATTCACCCACATGGCTCAGGCAGCCGGGGTAGAACAGCTAGCACACCTTGAACCTTCGTGAACGTGCCCAAGAACACAGATAGACCATCAACACGATTCCACATTGAAGAGGGCATGCACACAAGAACACAGCTAGACCATCAACACAATTCCACACGGAAGAGGGCATGCACACAAGAACACAGCTAGACCATCAACACAATTCCACACGGAAGAGGGCATGCACACAAGAACACAGCTAGACCATAAACACAATTCCACACTGAAGAGGACATGCACAAGAACACAGCTAGACCATCAACACAACTCCACACGGAAGAGGGCATGCACAAGAACACAGCTAGACCATCACCACGATTCCACATTGAAGAGGGCATGCACACCTCACCACTCAAGCAATCCAAACCCTTGTATGCTCTCTTGTCCTCTCTCGCTTACACTACTGTAACTCTTTACTTTCAGGTTGCCCTCGGTACTTACTAGACAAACTTCAAAAAGTTCAGAATGCAGCAGCAAGGCTTGTGTGTAAAGCTAAGAAATCTGACCACATCCATCCTATTCTTGAAACTCTGCAATGGCTACCAATAACACATCGCATTCAATAAAATAAAAAATCAATTATCTGCTTCAATTCCATCTCTGGAACAGCCCTCAGTATCTGTCCGATCTCCTTCAACCTTATACTCCAGCAAGACAATTACGATCTGCATCTGACACACGAACCTTTGTCACCCCCCGTGTAAACACAAAAACATCTGGTGAAATATCTTTTTCTTATGCTGGACCATCTCTCTGGAACAATTTGCCTCAAACACTCCGCCACTCTGATTCTACCTCCTCTTTCAAAGCCATCCTCAAGACGCACCTGTTTAATAATTAACACAACTCCACACTGAAGAGGGCATGCACACAAGAACACAGCTAGACCATCAACACAACTCCACACTGAAGAGGGCACGCACACAAGAACACAGCTAGACCATCAACACAACTCCACACGGAAGAGGGCACGCACACAAGAACACAGCTAGACCATCAACACAACTCCACACTGAAGAGGCCACGCACACAAGAACACAACTAGACCATCAACACAACTCCACACTGAAGAGGGCACGCACACAAGAACACAACTAGACCATCAACACAACTCCACACTGAAGAGGGCATGCATTCAAGAACACAGCTAGACCATCAACACAATTCCACACTGAAGAGGGCACGCACACAAGAACACAGCTAGACCATCAACACAACTCCACACTGAAGAGGGCACGCACACAAGAACACAGCTAGACCATCAACACAATTCCACACGGAAGAGGGCACGCACACAAGAACACAGCTAGACCATCAACACAACTCCACACGGAAGAGGGCACGCACACAAGAACACAGCTAGACCATCAACACAACTCCAACTGAAGAGGGCGCGCACACAAGAACACAGCTTGACCATCAACACAATTCCACACGGAAGAGGGCGCGCACACAAGAACACAGCTAGACCATCAACACAACTCCACACTGAAGAGGGCACGCACACAAGAACACAGCTAGACCATCAACACAACTCCACACTGAAGAGGGCACGCACACAAGAACACAGCTAGACCATCAACGCAACTCCACACGGAAGAGGGCACGCACACAAGAACACAGCTAGACCATCACCACGATTCCACACTGAAAAGGGCATGCACACAAGAAAAAACCCAGACCATGACCACAATTCCATAAGCACCACCTTAGGGGGTATGATCAATGTGTCCATAGGGTAACGTCTCCGGTACAACCCTCATTAACCATGATATAACTATTTGGTTGACCAGGCTCAAAGTACCAACTAACCAGAAGAAGAAGAGAAAAGCACAACCCTCGTTAACCATGATATAACTATTTGGTTGACCAGGCTCAAAGTACCAACTAACCAGAAGAAGAAGAAAAAAGCACAACCCTCGGGTGCTGCAATAATTGGACACAAACACTTCAAGGGAGGGGCAAGAGTTCAGGCAAAAGTCGTACATGGGCAACGTCTCCGGTACAACCCTTGTTAACCCTGAGACAAACCTATGTGGTTGACCAGGCTGAAACGCAGCAACTAACTAAAAAATAAATAACACAGTCCTCGAGCACTGAAAGAATTGGACACAAACACTTCAAGGGATGGGGGAGAATGACAGTAAGAGTTCATGGCAAAAGTGAGTAACATCTCTGGTACAACCCTCGTTATCCCTGATATAAACCTATGTGGTGGACCAGGCTCAAAACACCAACGAACCAGATTTTTTTTGATTTTTTAAATACAATCCTCGAGCGCTAGACACAAACACTTCAAGGGAGGGGGAGAGTGACAGCAAGAGTTAAAGGCAAAAGTCATACATGGGTAACATCCCCGGTACAACCCTTGTTAACCCTAATATAACCCTATGTGGTGGACCAGGCTCAAAGCACCAACTAACTAAAAGATAATTTTTAAAAAGTACAACCCTGATCGCTGAAATAATTGGAGACAAACATGTCAAGAAACAGCAAGAGTTCTGGCAAAAAGTTACACATGGGTAACGTCTCCAGTACAACCCTTGTCGGCCCTGATATAACCCTACGTGGTGGACCAGGCACAAAGCAGCAACAACAACAAAAAGAAAAGGTACAATCGTCGAGCGCTAAAAGAATTAGACACAAACACTTCAAGGGAGGGAGAGAGTGACAGCAAGAGTTAAGGGCAAAAGTCCCCGAGAATGTCACTGTCAATGGAGCATCCAGATTTGATCAACTTCGAGCATGTTTACAAGCACTCTTTAGACAGGGCTGAACCCCCAACCTCGGTCCAATCTGATTCTGATCTCTTTTACTGAAGCCAAAGACAAAACGAAGCAGCTGCTTCAAACACAGCGATGGGGAAACCTAGGGGGTGTGGTCATCGAACACGGGCTTCCCCTGAATGTTTGAATGCCATCTTGAAGTAAAGTGAAGCCCAAGCGGCATAAAGGCCGTCCCAAAAGGCAGTTCCTTAGTTAGAAACTGGATTCCAACGTCCTGGCAACTGCACAGGGTCACCTCAGGACAATCAAACTCTTGCCACAAGCAAATGCATATTTCGAAACTCTTATCATATATAATAAACCCTTTTTCAAGTCAAAACCACAAAGTCAATCACTAAATAAATATAAAACAAAGCATACAAGCACAAATATCAAACACAAATTTCCGAAGAGATAGTTCCTGGAATAATGCCCTTGCTAAAAAAAAAAATATATATATAAAATTAAAAAGCATATAAGGCTAGGACATGCTGGTACCATTGACAATTCAGTCAAATTGATCAAGTACAGATTAAAGAAAAGGTTTTCAAAAAGACTGGACAGTTTTATATACACACACACACACACATATATATATATATATATATATATATATATATATATATATATATATATATATATATATATGTATGTATATATATATATAGATATTGATATAAACAACTATCATCTCCTAGCTGCTCTAACAAGGACCATACAAAAAAAGCCTCTCTCATAATGAAAAAATGTTTGAGACTTTTCTTGAAAAAATAGGAAAATGGACCGTTAGCAGAACAATGACAAGACGTAAAGAGCAAAAGCACCAGGCAGAAAAATGAGAGAACAGATACGAAAAGGGAATCAAATGACTGCCTGAGATCAGTGACAGTTCCAGACATGCGGAAGAAATGAGATACCCCTGGATTCTGTTCAGGGCCAAAAAGCAGCTCAGGAACAGCGATTACAGAGCAGTCACTGTCGTCGTCCTCGTTACACACGCAATAAAACAGGCCCATAACGATGTGCATAAAATCACAATGGCACTACTGGAGAAAAGGCATCAGGAAAGACAGTGGGTCAATGCGTGATGCACACATTGAGACTACCGGTGAATGGATGAGATGCAGACGATGCCAGTGTGAGGAGAGCCTGCACGTTGAAATAACATTAACAATAAAGCTGCATTATTATGAGCAACAAAATGACTGCTTGAATCATCTTGCTTGTATCTTGATGAACATGTCTTCATTCAATAATTGACAAGTCTGTAACACACACACACACACACACACACACACACACACACACACGCACACATTCATGTGCACACAGACACACGCATGCATACACACATGCCCACACATGCACACACACACACACATGCATGCACACACACACACACACACACACACACACACACACACACACACACACACACACACACACATACATAGACACACACATACATTTCTGATATAACAGTATTACTTCACATCTCTAGCCATAGTTTTAGCAAAGAGCAATATAAAACAATTTTAAACAAACATTTAGTATGTGATAGTCATATATACATATAGTCCTACATCATGCTTTGAATTTTAAAAAAATACAAAATACATAGCCAATGATCACAGAGTACAAAATAATTATTCTCACACATCACACAAAGTGAAGGCATCATCCTACTCAGCAAATTAAGTAGTGGTTTTTCCAAGCAGATACTTGCATTTATGACTGAAGAAGACTAAGTATGATGGCTTCATCTAATCCCACCAATGCTTGGCTTCCAGGAACACAAATGTCAAAAAGAACTTGTTTTCTACATTTGATATATATCATTGATTCTAGGCTTCAATTTCAATTCCTGCTGCCTGTTGGACAATACACAGTTTAGAGATGGTAATAGCACCTTCAGAGCCATTTCTGTAATCTGGGGTTTTCACTTTGATTAATTCTACCTGCTGAACAAAACATGTTTACAAGCAGGTCAGTTCCTTTAACAGAAGAAGATGAAACTCACCCGTATAGTGCACATCAATGTGAGGAATGTTAATAATAATAATAATAGATAACTTTTATATAGCGCTATTCTCTGGTGTGCACAAACTCACTGTGCTTTACAACATTCTCCAACAATTTCTAAGTGAGAAAAAAACTTAAGGTAACATGTTCACATCAAGTAGAATGTTACGGGTCACAGCAACTCCTTAGGTGTGTGTTATACACACGATCACTGCCTGTCAACACATCCTATGAAGTAGGATGTAGTCCGCCAGCGCTGGCTACAGCAGTGACAACTCAGAATGGCTATTGCTTACCTCGATAGCTGACAAGTATACACATCACCGCTGCCTGTCAACACAGCCTATGAAGTAGGATGTAGTCCGCCAGCGCTGGCTACAGCAGTGACAACTCAGAATGGCTATTGCTTATCTCAGTAGCTGACAAACTTAAATGTACCAAACAAACATTTCCCGTCCCTAATAAGCCTTATGGTTTCTGTGGACATTAAGCACCTTCATTACTTACATACTCTAACATTTAGTTCTTGGGATAGACCCAAGTTGTCTATTTCTAATGTGAGAAACCTTAAACAGTGCAAGCACGTCTGTAAAAAAGACAGTAGACTCAACCATTCTTGAAAATACTCATAATTAAGGGAGGCTACATCAGGTCACAAACTCAAAAGTGAGATAGGCTTCATAACTGACCTGGGGTCACTCTTAATCAGTGGGGTCAAGGCAGGTCATGAGATCGAAAGCAAGGTTGGAATGTGCAAAAATGGCAATCCAACCTTGCTTTCGATCTTGTGGCCTTGCTCTTCAAGAATGACTCCACAGTTCAATCTAGCTTTCAGTTTCATGACCCACAGTCACCCATCTCATTAGGAATGACTCGGTTTTCATGTTCTTCACAGCAATGGTAGGTTTTAGTCTTTTACAACAACAGGTAACCATGATCCTGTTTACACCACCACAAGATGCTTCATGTTCTTCACAGCAATGGTAGGTTTTACAACAACAGGTAATCATGTTCATGTTTACACCATGGCAAAACATTTCACGTTCTTCACGGTAATGGCGGATTTTACAACAACAGTAACCACGGTCACATTTACACCACAGCAAGATAATAAGTGCTTACTATCCATTGCAATGCCAATGGGCACTCCACAGATCAATTAGAAGAGAAAAAAGGGTCAGGTGCTTTGACATTAACTATGTACAAGGAGATAACGTCATAAACAGCCACAGGTCAGCAACATCAAAGCTTGCAACAAACAGCAACGGGAGTTTGCGGCGGTGTTGGCTGCTGCGCTAAACTGTGAACCACAGTGGCCAAGGTTCGACTCCTGAACGTGACAGGGTGATGGACCGTTTTTTCTTCCGAGTCAACACTCATGCAGACTCCTCAATGCCCGACTCCCCTTTGCGTGCACAGCAGACTCGTCAATGCCCGACTCACCTTTGTGCGCACAGCACGCACAACGACCGCTGCGCAGGTTAAAGCTCCCACGTCCAACTTCCCGCTAAGAGAAGGCCTAACAGCCGGTGGCATCCAAACACACAGACAAAGCACAACAGGCGCAGAATGATCAAAATGACGATAGTGGCTCCTCCTGAAGAAAGGAGAGGGAGCGGCCATCATCACCCGACTCAGTGTCGCCAGCCAGCATCGTGGCCTCCTTCCATCTGCGGCTCCAGAAACCCCCGGAACATGGATCCGTCAGCTGACCACCGTGCACCATACCCTGTTGGCAACATACGCTGCAGTGCGAAAGTTATTGTAACAATGCCTGGGTGGGGGGAGGGGGGTAAGATAGTGAGAAAGACATGGGAGGGGGGGGGGGATAAGATAGTGAGAAAGACACAGACAGACAAACAAGTGACAATGCCAATTAAATGTCAGACATTGCTCAACCCTGTCATCGTTTAAAGCCAAACTGCTAATTAAATGTCAGACACTGCTCAACCCTGTATCGTTTAAAGCCAAACTGCTAATTAAATGTCAGACACTGCTTAAGGGGGTCATCGTTAAAGCCAACTGCTAATTAAAGTCAGACACTGCTCAACCTGTCATCGTTAAAGCCAACTGAAAACCTTTTCCACTCACGTATTTCCACCCAAACTTATATCAAATGCTACCTGTTTTGCTGCTAACAGTCCATGTGTGTGTGTGTGTGTGTCGTGTGGTGTGTTGTGTGTGTTGTGTGTGTGTGTGAGTGTGTGTGTGTTGTGTGTGTGTGTGTTGTGGTGTGTGTGTGTGTGTGTGTGTGTGTGTGTGTGTGTGTGTGTGTGTGTGTGTGTGTGTGTAATAATTGTTTGAATTCATTGCGTTTTGTATATGTGTGTGTGTGGTTTCCATATAATACTTTCTGTAAATTGTTTTGGTAGGACTGTGCTCTACATGTGTATAGAATTTTGTGTTTAGGTTAATATGTGTCATGTGAGCACTCAGGGCATTGATAAACGCAAGATAAATGTATTATTATTATTAATCACTGATTACAGAACAGCTGCACTCAATGAAAACAAAGACAAAACATGACCAAAAACCCACAGCGACAACAGTCAGTGACCTTTGACGCAAACAGGCAATTAAAAAGAAATTGCCCACACACAAAATAAAAGTAAAAGAAAGCAACATGTCTACCAGCATTAACATCATCTACACAAGTCACTCTCACCCAGACACACACAAACAGCGAGACAAGCTTAAAACAGACACACATAAACAGCGAGACAAGCTTAAAACAGACACACATAAACAGCGAGACAAACTTAAAATAGACACACATAAACAGCGAGACAAGCTTAAAACAGACACACATAAACAGCGAGACAAGCTTAAAAGAGACTGCCAGGAGATACGAAAAGCTGAAGCATAGGGAGGAGGAAGATGCCATTTTACATTTATGGCCGTTTGGTGTTCTCCTGTTCCGCTGCCGCATGATATGTCTTCCAAAAGGGGAAAGATGGGGAGAATTAAGTTTCTGTGGCATGAGAGGTTACCAGGCTGGGAGTGGGAGAATTAAGTTTCTGTGGCATGAGAGGTTACCAGGCTGAAGTTTCCGACTGAGCTCCCATTGTCCCAAAGAGCTATAATGCAGGCAATTAAAATGTACTGGAGGGAAACTTGCAAAATGAGGGCAGTTAAAATGTACTTTGGGGAACTTGCAAAATGAAGGTAGTTAAAATGTGCTTTGGGGAACTTGCAAAATGAAGGTAGTTAAAATGTGCCTGGGGCAAGTTGTAAAGTGGTGAAGCTGCCAGTAGGACTCCACAAGAACAAGCTTACAGCTACAAGAAGATACTTTCAGCTACCATATGGAGACTGTGACTTACCATTTTCTTGTCTGGCTTCTATGATGTAAATGTCATGCTGAAAGAAAATGAAAAAAGATCATCAATACCCAAAACAGATCTCAGCAAAAGTATTGAAACCAAGAACTACTAGTTCAAGAAGTGTTTTAATCTCTTGTTTTTGTTGTTGTTGTGTTTCCTTTTTTCTTCGGTCATTTTATTTTGACATTTGTTGGGCATAAAAGATATATATATATATATAGTGAATGGGAAATAAAAATGTAATGAAACATAAATCTGATTATTCACTAACCCTTTAATCTCACTGTAAGCTGATCTAGGATTACAGAACAATGGTTTCTTTGGTTACTTGGACATATTCACTCTGACTCATTGAAGTAAACCCCCCAAAAGAAGCACACAAAAAAGAAAAAAGAGGTTATTTTGCACAAGTAACCAACTCGGAGCAAGAACCCTTTCAGCTGTGTGAAGTGCCCTGAAAGTTACCAAATTCTGCAATAAAATCAGAAAGGTTGCAACAAAAATGCTGGAACCTATATTGTGTCTGTGCATAATTTTGTGATGATGTTTCTTGCATATGTGTGCATGAATGTTTGTGTTAGTGTGTTACTGTTAGTGTGTGTGTGTGTGTGTGTGTGTGTGTGTGTGTGTGTGTGTGTGTGCATGTGTGTGTTGTGTGTGTTGTGTGTGTGTGTGCATGTGTGTGTTCGTGTTAGTGTTAGTGTTGTGTGTGTGTGTGTGTGTGTGTGTGTGTGTGCAGTATGTGTGTGTGTGTGTGTGCAGTATGTATGTATGCATGTGCACTTGTGCGCACACACGTGTGCATGCATACATGTACATGTGTGTAAAGTTGGACAGTGTTGTGTTGCAACACCACTACCAAACATTCTCAAGCTATTGTTTCTATTTCTACTTTAGAAAACAGTTTTAAATAATATCTTTTTAAAAAGCAAAAGAGTCTTCAATATGCTTCAAATAGTACAAATGCACCACTACAATAAAAACCAATATATCCTTTATGGAAAATTCCTCATTACTGGTAACCAGTGGATGTTGATCCATGTGGCATCGTCCAGGATGGCAGTCACCTTCCCCAGGGCATGCTCATTCTTGTCTTTCTCACCTGCAGAAGAAAACACACAGCTGGAAAATGTCCTTACTGTCAAAGTACATGAAAACATCACACAAGGGAGGCAACCTCAGTTTTGATGTTGAGAGTTTTGTTTTGTTGTTTGTATTATATATATTATATACATGTATAAAACAGCAGTGTTATGTACAAACAGCAACAGTATGCCGAGCAGCAATTATGCATACAAGACATTCTTACAGATGCATTACTGCTATATATGACAAACGGATCTGATGTAATACTCGCATACATACACAGATACAAAACACACACACACACACACACACACACACACACACACACACACACACACACACACACACACACACAGGATTAAACACACATACATTCAAACACCTCCACATGCATGCACAAAACAAACACACTGACATACACATATACGCAAACACACACACACACGCATGCACAAGCGCACTGCACACACACACGCATGCACATCCATGCACACACACACACACACACATGCATGCATGCACCACACACACACACACATCCACACACACACACATGCACACAACACACATGCACACACACCACACACATCTGCACACACACACACACACACACGCACTCTCTTGCCTCCCTCCCTCTCTCTCTCTCACACACTCACACACACACACACACACACACACACACACACACACACACACACACACACACGCTCACACACAGTGATAAACCGATTTTGCAGTCACCCACCCCTAACCATACATAAATAGACAGACTCACTGCCAGTGCAGTTGCCCCACCAGGAGGTGGACTGGTCGCGGTGGTAGTGTTTGGCCAACGCCCTGGCACCCACCCACAGCTCTGAGTTGCACTGCAACAAGTCCCTGTGACGCTACCAGTGTTGCACGACAACAAAACAACAGGTGAACCTCAGTCTACACACCTCTTGCACAAACATCACTTTACTAACAGCCCACAACAGGTGAACCTCAGTCTAAACACGGTTTAGTACTAGTACATGTGTTGTACCAATAGGCCATCTTTTAATGTTTTAATTAGATACACCTCAGTCAGAATTCACCTTGTTAATTTTTTTACCAAACCAAGGTATGCAGTGAAATTGTCATCCAAGTAGCATTTTCTTCTTCTTTTTTCTGTATAATTTTAATTTTAAATGCTTTATCTTCGGGGAAGAAAAAAAGAAGACAATCTCCAGCAAAAGCAGCAACAACAAAAGAAGATGAAGAAGAGAAAGCTGAACAATGACAGCAACAATCTCAATCTGCATGTAGCAATCAAACAAGGCAGAGAACCAACTTGTGTTTTTCTTGGAACGACGCCATGAGTTTTTTTCTTGATGGTGGAAATTTCTCAGCGCTACCCACTGTTTTCCGCAACCCCAGCAAATCCATGATGCCTCGTTTTCCAAGTATCTGAACAAAATCAACAAAAGAATAAATGAAGACAACAGCATGCTAAAGCAAAATTGCTTCCCATCATGAGCAAGCAATACAACCAAAGAAGCAAAAGAACCAGCACAAATGCAATCCAGACAGGATCATCCCTTCCTCATGTTTTCTTTCCCTCGTAAGTCTTAGCTCCTGTTGTGTTTTTTTCCTGTTTTTATTATATTCTTTTTTCTTACAAAATACTTCTCAAAACAACTTAAAGCTTAAGAAATACTTACTGAAATCATGTTTCTACTTCTAGCCACAACAACCACACACAACATACATGCACATACACGTATATATATATATATATAATATATATCTTAAGAGGGATAAGGAAATTGTGCCTAAAAAGGGAAAGAACTAGATCCACTAGATCTAATATGTTGCATGCTGTTACAACCAGTGTTTAAAGGATACCTTTAAAACGCAGTCTGCATACTAACTAAAAAGAAAAATGGAGCAAAAGAAGCAACTATTCCCTTCGGAGAGAACCTACTTGCACATACATTCATGTATGTACACATACAAGCACACATGCATGCAAGCATGCACAGACACATGCATGCACGCACACACACTCACATACACACACATGCACGCACAATGACACATACACACATACATACACACACACACACACTCACACACACACTCACATACACACACATGCACACACGCACGCACACAGACACATACACACACACACACCCACACACACACTCACATGCACACACGCACATACACACACGCATGCACGCACGCACGCACGCACGGACACACACACACACACACACACACACACACTCACACATTTCAGCACAGATCAGCCACAGGCACAGTCTCTGTCATGAACACAACAATAACTAACACAGTAATAACGGCAACACCCACCACAAACACTTCACGTATCCTAAACTTGATTTCCTCCCGCGTCCAGTCCTGCCACAGTGACCTGAGCCCTGATAACAATGGAGTGACCGATGCGATCACAGAGGTCCTGAAACATGGGAGCACAAGGATGACAAACAATTTCTAAAGTGAAACAGTTTTTACCTCTAAGTGCTGCAACTGGAGAAGTTATTTTATCAGATTCAACAGATTTGGACTGTCTTAATTTATGCATTTATGCAACTCCACTGTGTGATTTAAAAAATTTTATATTGTGCTTACCCGTGTGTATCAACCCATTTGGCATTTAATTTACTACTTAGTACTTTAAGACAGTTCCATAATAAATTGTGAAAAAAGTTCTAGTTCAGCAGTTGTCAATATTCAAATTTAGCCTTTTCTTTCTCCAGTCAACATTCAAATTTCGTTGTTTTTTTTCTCCAGTCAATATTCGAATTTTGCGTGCACAGCAGATTCATCAGTTTTCTTAACTAACTCTGGTCTTAATCCATTACATTTATTGTGGTAAAGAAAACAAATCAGCAAAATTTGAATACTGACTGGTGAGAAAAAAAGACTAAATATGCATGTTGACTGGAGAAAAAAAGAATAAATTTGAATACTGACAGGAGAAAAAAAGACTAACACCCCACCCCCCAACCCCTACCAAGACCACAGAAAGCAACAATGTCAAGAATGTTTAATTTATAACTCGACAACTAGACTTGTTCACATGTTCAGAAATGTCTTTATAAAATAAAATAAAATACTGTACCTGTACTCGGCGTAACTCTTTTCATCTAACAGATCATACTTTGGCAGGTCTAAAGCTGGACAATGTCTAAAAAACAAAAAAACAAAATTACTTTAATGAAAATATATCATTATGGCTGGTAAACAGGCAGTGATATGAATCTTACGAAAAAAATACTTGAGTTGGAAACCTCGGTATGATTACGTTTGAAGCAGCAGCAGGCTGGTGACCATACAGTGATGATGATGATGATGATGATGATGATGAAGTGATGCTTAATGTCCTCAGATGTCAGCTGACATATTAGGGACAAGCTGAGACCAATGCCGAAGCATGGTTCAATATAGCTTTACGTCCACGGAAACCAGAAGGCTTGTTAGGACGGACAGCCCAGGACGGCCGCCTCAACTCTCACAGAGCTCCTGAACTATGACCATACAGTAATGATACACACATGTATTTATAACAAAACCACCTCAACATCTTTCGAACAGATTCAGCGTTATTGTTACTTCACTGTCTTCAGAAACAAGTGTCAATACTCAGAAAAAGAGCTAGATTAGTGTCAATACTCAGAAAAAGAGCTAGATTAACTCAGACGACTGTACTGTCACAACTGTGAACATTATAAAATGAAACTCATTAAATGCAAAATGAACAGAACTTTAGATAAAACACACAAGAAACAACAAAACACAAGATAACCAACAGCTAAAGATTAGTAAAGTACTAATCATATATATGTATATATATGAATAACTAACAATGTTAACTCAATGAAAGCACACTATTTTAGCCTAGAACTTAAACAAGAGTATAAAATGAACTAACACATTAGTTAACATCTGCTTTAAAAATTAAATGAAAACAAAAAACATTAAATTAGAACTAACAAAATGCATCTAACTTTTGAAAATTGTGTACACACACACACACACACACACACACACAAAAAAAACCAAGATTTTTTTAATCAATTCAACATGCAAATAATAATAATATATTAATAAAAATAACTTTGCAAAAATTGCAACCCACCGTGTTTCCATCCATTCATTAAGCATGACTGTCACACAACGGTAAAGTGGCGTTGTCGGATAGCCAAATATGGAGCTGCGGACCTTGGTCTCACCTCCATCATCAGCCAACAGCGCTTCTACATCATTGCAGAAACAGTCAGGACGCTCACACTCTTCTTCAAGCACCTGTGAAACATTGGTGATAACTGTTATATATATATATATATATATATATATATGCATTATATTCTTATAATACTATAAGTATAATATAAACAAATAGATCAAGTTTGCAGATGGAAAAACTTGTGCATTTTCTAGAATTCCAGAATTCTAGAATTGTGTTTTCAGGCCAACCTGTGTCCTCCCCTTGGTCCCCACCACACAGCACAGTGAACTTACCTCTCTGACATACTCCTCCAGGTTACACTGTGTGTCTGTCAGCGTCATGCTTTCTTCTCAGGGCCAGGCCAGCTCTGGAAATAGTACTATTCTACTAACTGGTAGTAATTGTTGATTTTTAAAAATTAGTTTAACTTTTAAAGCTATTGCTGCCATACACATGCACACTTAACCAATAGTAATTAATACGTCAGTCTGTTACACAGTATCACAGGCACTGACTGAGGCAGTCACTGAGTACGAAAAACAGACCAGGGTGGTCTCTTACTCTTAGTCTTAAAAAGAAGGGGGCGAAAGAATGTCAAGGTCAACTGTCATTACTTGATAACTAACTTCCACTAAAGTTTACCATTTTATGATCTCAGATGTAATCCTATAAAGTATTTCTATAATTCTTGTTAATCATTTATTTATTGCCACAGTACACTGACAAGTAGAAACTAGAACACCAAACACAAATAACAGCCACACAATCATAAGCTTTCATACAGCTTGGTGGGAGAGTCAGTTTGGGTGCTAGGGCCAGAGTGAGACTGAGAGTACCACACTCTCTGCAAGACTAAAGTTTAAAGTTAAGCACAATTGTGCATGGTGACGGTCACCCCCTGGATGAGTGACTGTTGTGTGCTACTGCTAGGCTTATAACGCCTGTGCTGTGATTTTTCCAGAGCCAAATTCCGACTGTGCACTGTGCAGGCTGTAAAAAGTCCTTTGAATGAGACTATAAATAAACCGGTCCCCCAGGGTGTATCATTAATCATACAGATTCATACTAATCATAGGCATGCAATGAAAAAGATCAATTGGGCACATTAAAGATCCTGTAGTCCATGCCAGAGTTTGGTGGATTATGGAAACACCAAAATAAGTGAACATGTACTAGTCTAAATGTGTCAATGTCGCTTGTGTCAGGGTCTTCAATTAGTTCAAAATGTTAAGTTGAATACTATTACAATTACTAATTAAATAACCTTGTAAATTACCATACGAGCACGGACTCCTGTTCTGACTGACAGAAATAACGTCCTCTGACTTTGTCACTTTGTGCATTAACTCTTTCTTCGTTCAGACTTCAACAGCCGTTCACAGTTGCGAACTTGGGCGTTTTCAGTTATTGTACAATGAATCATTGAATGTTTTCAGTTATTGCACAATCTCGCAGAAACCACGACACAACTTGAAGAACTTCGTTTTAAAACTAAGTTAAGGTTTGTAGACTTCCTGAGTCCTGTCACCAAATGGCTAAATGCACAAAGGAAACGCGACGACCGAAACCAGTCTAAGTCAGCCGAATAACTGTTCTCGGATACACGTATGTTCTGGTATGAACAAGTTCTATCATAACGTATGCAGAATACAGAGAACATTCCCGACACTGAACGGCGCTTAGTCAACCCTGTTGGTCATGCTTACGGTGCGAGAATAAGGGATTTAACTCTCGTGGTACATTGTGCCAGAGAGAATGGCTCATCTCCCCTCCTCAAGTCTGTACCAGACCCTTGACTTCAAGAGCTTGCGTAGCGACTGTCTGTGACATGAGTGTGACATCCCGGAGGGCTGTCGC
>JABMCL010000650.1:335000-340000 GCA_018857735.1 Alviniconcha marisindica
GTTGGTTGTGTGGTCGATGGTTTTGTTGATACTGGTGAAGTTGACAGATTATCTTCTTCTTCTTCTTTTTCTCTCTCTCTCTCTCTCTCTCTCTCTCTCTCTCTCTCTCTCTCTCTCTCTCTCTCTCTCTCTCTCTCTCTCTCTCTCTCTGTTTTTCCGTCCTGATTCGCATGGTTGCTAAACATCAAACAGCGTCTGTCTTGTCCTTTTAACATTTTCTTCCAAACTCTCGCAGGCTTGACTTCATTACCGTCTAGCGTACCTCCCAACACCCGAGAGCTGTGGCTGCAGAACAACACCATCAAGGCACTGGACAAGTTGCCCTATCTCCAGCACCTTCACGACCTCAAGCTGAGCTCCAACAACGTCCAGGAGCTGCCCGAGGACCTCCTGGTCTTCATGGGGGATCTCCAGCTCCTCTTCGTTGATGACAATTGGCTGACGAGGCTCTCACCGCATCTCGGGAATGTGAAACGCATCCGTTTGGCTGGAAATCCCTTCCGTTGCGACTGCAGCACTTTGTGGATGAAGAACTGGCTCCTGGTGCATCAGGCAGGCTACTGGTGTTTCTTTTGGTTAATGCTGTCTGCTGTGGTGGAAGCAGTGGTTGCGGCTGTGTTTGCGAAGGGGTGGCTGGTGGTAATTAAGGTAGCATGTCGATAGATAAACAATTAATCCGAGACAGGGAGAAGGGGAAGAGACAGACAGAAAGAAAGAGGGGAAAGACAGACAGACAGACAGAGAGAGAGAGGATGTGTGTGTGTGTGTGTGTGTGTGTGTGTGTGTGTGTGTGTGTGTGTGTGTGTGTGTGTGTGTGTGTGTGTGTGTGTGTCTGCAGTTTGTGTTTGCGTGCACGTGTGTGTGTGTTCGTGCGCGAGTGTGTGTGTGCACTCGATCCAAAACGGAACAAAGGTTTCCATGTGTCAAAGACCTGAAACATGGGATGGACAAAGTTGTATGACAATCATGAAAACAACCTTTTCGATAGTCGAAATTCCATTAATACTGTCGGCCTCTATTTCCTTCTTTTATATTTTATTTGTTTTGTCTTTTCTCCAGAGAACGGTTCTGGACTGGTTTGACATGAAGTGCAGCACGGAGGACAAGGAAGGCCGAGTCTTCACCGCCGTTCCCGATGACCAGTTCGTCTGCAAGACCTCTCCTTCCCTGCAGCAGCTGGCAGTTCCCATCGCAATTCCCCTCACCTTCTTCGTCCTCCTGCTGGCACTCTGCGTCGTCGCATTCTTGATGCGCAGGCGCCTGAAGGTGTTGCTGTACATTCACACAGGCCTCCACCCCTTCGATCGCGACCCACCCGGGGACCTCACAGCCTTCGACGTCACGGTGTGTTGCGACGTCGCAGCACGGGACTGGGTGCTGAAGAACATCGTGCAGCCTTTGGAGGGTGGAAAGTACAAAACCTTCTTCTACAACAGAGACGCCTTTCTGGGACTGGCCACGCAAGAGAACGTGCGCTACTGCGTTGAGAACAGCCGAAGACTTGTGGTGGTGCTGGGGAGCCGGTGGGACGGCAATGACCTGCTGGTTAACGCCACGCGTGAGGCTCTGAGCAAATGCCGCAAGGACATGGTTCACTTCATGACCGTCGTCGTCCACCAGTTCTCCGCCAAGGAGATCGACAACAAAGACATCAAGCAGTACATCAGCAAACACCGATACATCAACACCGAGGACAAGCACTTCTTCAAAAAGCTTCTCTATGAAATGCCAGCGGTCAGGACAAGCGAATGTCAAAGAAAAAAGAACAGTGAGAAACAACTTGTCAAAGTTGCTAATGGACAGAAAGCTGTTATTCTGAACGACATTGAGCTTACGACGGAGTATGGACCAAATCATAAGAAATGCAAGGGACTGGGCTACTCAGGCGACGTCAGACGACACAACGGGATCAGCGTTTGTATTGGTAACGGCAGTGTACAAGCTAGGGGGAAAGAAGACAGACAGCAAGGAACACACCGAAGAGAAAGAGCTACGAAAACCCAAGGCAGTGACGGTGAAGGCGGCGCAGGTCCCCGTCAGTATGCGGAACTCGGAGCAGAAAGCGAAGAAGAGACCGCAGGTACTGATGCTAGGAACAGGAACGAACCGCAGAACCAAGTCCGTGCTGCTCTCGGGATGAACGGGAACGTGAAGCCAAAGGCCCAGCTGGTGTTTGTATGGTACGCGGATGCGGACCTGCACTTTACCTTGAAAGCCATCGTAGAACCGCTGGAAAGCCTTGGCCACAAGTGTGTCCTTCAGGACCGGGACTTTTCCGTCGGTGCGCCCATTCAAGAAAACATCGTGCTCGCGGCGGAAACCTGCATGCGTAGCGTGTTCGTTTTATCCAACGAGACGGCCAGAAATGAGTGGTTCACTTTCGCCTTTCACGTCACCTTCGACCGCCATCTTCAGTCCAAGGACCATCGCATGGTGTTGGTAATGCGCGAGGATGTTGACATCGCCAGGTTTGTTCAAGAGATTCAGCAGGTCATCAGCACCTCAGCCGTGTTGTCAGATGATGATCCCTGGTTTGAAAGAAGGCTGATCGAGTTCATGACACGACACGATGAGGTTCCAGAACGTCAGCAGGTTTAAGACACCATAGCTGTGTTATCAGATGATCTCTGGTTTGAAAGAAGACTGGCAGAGTTTATGAACGTTTTGTGACACGACACGATGAGGTTGTTCCAGAACATCAGCAGGTTTAAGACACCATAGCTGTGTTATCAGATGATCTGGAAGAAGACTGTCACAGATTTTGAACGTTTTGTGACACAACACTATGAGGTTGTTCAAGAACATCAGCAGGTTTAAAACACCATAACTGTGTTATCAGATGACCCCTGGTTTGAAAGAAGAGTGATTGAGTTTATGAACGTTTTGTGACACGACACGATGAGGTTGTTCCAGAATTTCAGCAGGTTTAAGACACCATAGCTGTGTTGTGAGATGATTCCTGGTTTGATAGAAGACTGACAGAGTTTATGAACGTTTTGTGACACGACACGATGAGGTTGTTCAAGAACATCAGCAGGTTTAAAACACCATAGCTGTGTTATCAGATGATCTGGAAGAAGACTGGCCGAGTTTATGAATGTTTTGTGACACGACACGATGAGGTTGTTGCAGAACTTCAGCAGGTTTAGGACATAATAACTGTTTTTGAGATGACTCCTGGTTTGAAAGAGGACTGGCAGAGTTTATGAACGTTTTGTGACACGACACGGTGAGGTTGTTCCAGAACATCAGCAGGTTTAAGACACCATAGCTGTGTTATCAGATGATCTGGAAGAAGACTGGCCGAGTTTATCAACGTTTTGTGACACGACACGATGAGGTTGTTCCAGAACATCAGCAGGTTTAAAACACCATAGCTGTGTTATCAGATGATCTGGAAGAAGACTGGCCGAGTTTATGAATGTTTTGTGACACGACACGATGAGGTTGTTGCAGAACTTCAGCAGGTTTAGGGCACCATAACTGTGTTGTGAGATGATTTCTGGTTTGAAAGAAGACTGGCAGAGTCTATGAACTTTTTATTACACGACACGATGAGATTCCAGAACTTCAGCAGGTTTAAGACACCATAGCTGTGTTGTGAGATGATTCCTGGTTTGAAAGAAGACTGGCAGAGTCTATGAACTTTTTATTACACGACACGATGAGGTTCCAGAACTTCAGCAGGTTTAAAACACCATAACTGTGTTATCAGATCCCTGATTTAAAAGAAGAGTGATCGGCGTCATGAACCTTTAATAGGGAGCGGGATAGCTCAGTGGTTAGAGCCCCGGACTCGTGATTGAAAGGTCGCGGGTTCGAATCCCTGCAGGAGCTGCGGGAGACTTTTCTTCTCCGGGGTCAACTTTCTGTGCTGACTCTTATTTCGGTATCCGTTCCACCCCCGTGTTACCGCAGTAGCACGTAAAAGATCCCGGTAATTCTGCAAAAAGTACAGGAGGCAGGTTCCAGCTAAACACGCATACACCCTCCTTATGTGGCTTTGAATGAAGTGACACTGTAACCTGGTGCATGGTTGAATGATGTAAACAGAACTTGCGCCGAAAAGGCAGCATTTCATGTGGCACCAGCCATGCAACAACCACAGAGCGCTACCAGTACACCCCTTCCGTGGATATTAATAATACGCGCTATAAAAGGATACAGTCACTCCTTCAGAATCACATGCCAATGTGCGCAGTGAGTCTGCTTGAGAGCAGAGAATAGCGCTATATAAAAGCTATGAATAATAATAATAATAACGATGGACGATGTTGTTGAAGACGTTCAGCAAATTTAAAACATCTCGTCTGTGTTGTCAGAAAATGAACCCTGGTTTAAAAGAAGGCTAGCAAAGTCCATCAACAGTTAGTGACACGACTGGATGTCGAGGTTGTTAAGACTGTGCGATTTGTCAACAGCCCCCCCCCCCCCCCCCACCCCCACCCCCTACCCCCCACCCCCGCTCCAGGTGTGTTGTCAGATGCTGGTCCCTGGCTTGAGACAGGAATGATCAAGTTTGTTAACCTTTGGTGACACTACGGGAATTGGAGTCAAAGCTTCACATGCCCTCCTAGATCCTGGAACAAAAGCCAATTGCCCTTCAGTCCAAAATCATGCTGTCCTGCGGTACGATTTAGCAATTTTTGTTCGTCGTCAAAATTTGTGTCGCTAGGGCACATTGTTCTAAGTTGCAATGTGGTGTGAGTAAAGTTGATATTAATCAGATATTTGCATTTGCCTCTCCCATCTCGTTGCTGCCCCCTCCCCCCCCCCCTCCAGCCCCTCCCCCCCCCCCCCCCCCCACCCCTTTTTAATATTTTTTATATAGTCATTGTTCATCATCTGCAGTTAAACATAGTTATTTTTCATTATCGATGTAGGAATTTATTATTCAAGTGTATACTTTTATAACTTCAATTTTTTTGGTACTGTTTTTGAATACGTTTGATGGTAAATAATCACATATCTAAGTACCACGGAGTGTGTGTGTACGCGTG
>JABMCL010000650.1:352500-355000 GCA_018857735.1 Alviniconcha marisindica
GCGTGCGTGCGTGCGCGCGCGTGCGTGCGTGCGTGCGTGCGTGGTGGTGCGTGCGTGCGTGCGTGCGTGCGTGCGTGCGTGCGTGGCGTGCGTGCGTGCGTGTGTGTGTGTGTTTTGTGTGTGTGTGTGTGTGTGTGTGTGTGTGTGCGTGCGAGCGTGTGTGTGTGTGCGGATATGTGCGCGTGTGTGCGTGCGAGGAGTACAACATTATGGTTATGTAAGTACTATAATTGAATTTTTAATGTATACATTTTGTGTGGTCTGGTACTTGCTTTTGCCCACCCTTGTCGGTATGTACGGCGCTATAGAAATGACCTGTATCTTTAAGCCAACTGAAATCTCCTCTTCTCCCAGTATTTCCATCTAATATCAGTACCCGTTTCTGCGTAGTCATTTGTGTGTGTGTTGTGTGTTGTGTGTGTGTGTGTGTGTGTGTGTGTGTGTGTGTGTGTGTGTGTGTGTGTGTGTGTGTGTGTGTGTGTGTGTGTGTGGTGTGTGTGTGTGTGTGTGTGTGTGTCTGTGTGTGTGTGTGTCTGTGTGTGTGTGTGTGTGTGTGTGTGTGTGTGGTGTGTGTGTGTGTGTGTGTGTGTGTGTGGGTGTGTTGTGTGTGTGTGTGTAGTGCGTTTTGTGTTTTTGTTTTTTTTGTTGTTTCATAATACTTTATGTGAATTGTTTTGGTAGGACTATGCTCTACATGTGTATAGAATATCATATTTAGTTAATAGTATCATGTGAGCGCTCAGGGCGTTGATGAGCGCATGATAAATGTACATTATTATTATTATATCCTCTGTCTCTCTCTCTCTCTCTCTCTCTTTCTGTCTCTGTCTGTCTGTCTGTCATTGTCTTTTCTGTCTGTCTCGTCCTGTCTGTCCTTCTGTCCTCTCTCTCATCTCTGCTCTCTCTCTCTCTCTCTCTCTCCCTCTCTCTCTCTCTCTCTCTTCTCTATATATATATATATATATATATATATATATATCTATATATATATATATATAAAAACAGCAGCATCAACATGTACACTTACACACAAGCGCATAGAGTATATATGGAGGGGGAATCAAACTTGAGAGGGGTGGGGGGTGGAGGGGAGAGGTGAGGGTGGAGGAGGAGGGGGGCAGAGAGACACAGAGAGGGAGAGGGTGTCAGCAGAGAGCTTCATAAAGATCTTTCTTTAACGTGAAAAAAAAAAGCAATGCATCTCTCCTTCAGTTTTATTTCAGATCATTCACTTTCATCACACAAACTGTATTTTAACCGGGTCTGGACCCATGGGCTTCCTCGTGCTGAGCACGTGACAGTGCGTCACAAGGCCAGGACTGACGTCATAACCTCGACGTCATCAAGGCCATCGAAGGTCAAAGGTCGCCATGGGAGCTACAGATGGCCATTGAGCAGATCCAAAAGAGAGTCCTTGGGGTCAGTAAGGCTTCCAAAAAGTCCAGCCCCGTTGTGGCATGCGCCTTCGTAGATGATAGTCAGATCCACTGAAACAGCACAAAAGCGATATTTGTATGTACTAGTAGTAGTAGTAGTAGTAGTAGTAGTAGTAGTAGTAGTAGTAGTAGTAGTAGTAGCAGCAGCAGCACTTTATTAACCCCTTCTCTGTCAAAGAATTTAGGTTGTCGGTGTCCCCATTAATATCTTCCTAGATTGGTCTCAAAGACCGGCCGTTTCCGTAACCACAACTGTTCATTTTGAGACCTTTGCTTCACAGAAGAATGTATGAGCAATAGGAATCAGTTAGGAGTTCATATACATTTACAGGCAAATGCGAAACATTTCGCCAAAAGCATCATAATGACGTCGTCCTAATGGCAGGCAATGGGTTAATCCCCTGCGCGGAATTCGGTTTAACTGCCTTAACTCATTAATACACCCTCCCTCCCACATTCAGGAAAAATAACAGGTTTTGTTAGTCTGTTTTAGCTGAATGTAATTTTGGCGACCTGCTGACCTTTGAAGAGGGACTTTCTTTATTCGAAGAAGAGATGGGAAGAAGGACTTTCTTTATTCGAAGAAGAGATGGGAAGAAGGACTTTCTTTATTCGAAGAAGAGATGGGAAGAGGGAGTTCGTTTATTCAAAGAAGAGTATAGGTTGAGTATTTCCCCCTGTTTTTTGGGGGGTTTTTTGGAGGAGGCCTCCGTTTACAGAAACAGGAAGGCTTTTTGCATCAGGGCGTGTAGTGTTAAATAAATCTCTGGGCATATATGAGCTAATTACCTGGGCAAGGTATTTTTTCTTACTGTTTATTCACTTGATTTTATTAAGTTTTTATTCTAATTAAGCGAGTGAAACTGTGTAGTATCTAATTACGTTTTTATGTACTTGTTATTGTTTGTCAAAGGCAGACAACTGAATTTCCTTTTTAAGGATCAATAAAGTATTATTGTATTGTAAGGCAACGTACAAGAGCCAAGAGAAGAGCGTTACCTACCCACCCACTGTGTATGGTGTTTTAAGGTTTACCGGTGTACCGGGTCAAAATACACACCCCG
>JABMCL010000650.1:357500-377500 GCA_018857735.1 Alviniconcha marisindica
TTACTTTACTTTACTTCGCTTTACTTCACTTCACTTCACTTCACTTCATTTCACTTTACTTTACTTCACTTCAATTCACTTCAATTCAATTCACTTTACTTTACTTTACCTCACTTCACTTCACTTCACTTCATTTCACTTTACTTTACTTCACTTCACTTCACTACACTTCAATTCAATTCAATTCAATTCAATTCACTTTACTTTACTTCACTTCACTTCACTTCACTTCATTTCACTTCACTTCACTTCACTTCACTACACTTCAGTTCACTTCACTTCAATTCACTTCACTTCAACAGGGTATCTATGCGCTCAGAAAAACCCATAATCATACGCTCCACCATCACTTCACTTCACTTCGCTTCAATTCAATTCAGTTCAAGAGGGTATCTATGCGCTCAGAAAAAAACATAATCATACGCTCCACCATCACTTCATTTCACTTCACTTCAATTCAATTCAGTTCAAGAGGGTATCTATGCGCTCAGAAAAAAACATAATCATACGCTCCACCATCACTTCACTTCACTTCCTTCACTTCACTTCAATTCACTTTAGTTCAAGAGGGTATCTATGCGCTCAGAAAAAAACATAATCATACGCTCCACCATCACTTCACTTCACTTCGCTTCACTTCACTTCAATTCACTTTAGTTCAAGAGGGTATCTATGCGATCAGAAAAAAACATAATCATACGCTCCACCATCACTTCACTTCACTTCAATTCACTTTAGTTCAAGAGGGTATCTATGCGATCAGAAAAAAACATAACCATACGCTCCACCATCACTTCACTTCAATTCACTTTAGTTCAAGAGGGTATCTATGCGATCAGAAGAAAAAAACAATCGTACGCTCCACCATCACTTCACTTCAATTCACTTCAGTTCAAGAGGGTATCTATGCGATCAGTAAAAAAAACATAATCATACGCTCCACCATCACTTCACTTCAATTCACTTCAGTTCAAGAGGGTATCTATGCGATCAGTAAAAAAAACATAATCATACGCTCCACCATCACTTCACTTCAATTCACTTCAATTCACTTCAGTTCAAGAGGGTATCTATGCGCTCAGAAAACAACAACAACAACAACAAAAAACACCATAATTATGCGCTCCGCCTCGTCTCTCAGAAGTTTCCCCAACGTTGCCTTTCGCAAACAGTTTCATTGTTCAATAGAGACAATAGAGGATAGAAAAAAAAGAGAAAAAAAGATAAAAGAACAAAAAAGCCACAAAGGGAGAACGAGAAGAGAGAGAGAGAGAGAGAGAGAGATAGGGAGATGCAGAGGCAGAGAGACAAAGAGGTGAACGTACGGATGAGCATACTCACGGTCTTAGGTGTCGGGCAGGTGTCCCCAGCGGCCACAATGAACAGACGCGTGTGGTTTTTAGCAGCCTCGCACTCCGCACGCTTGTAAAGACACGTGTTAGCTGCAAGAAAGTCCAGGTAACTGCCTCTGTATCCAGCACCTTCGTCACGATGAACCGTGTGACTACTAAGTACCTAGATGTCTCCTAGACCATGGTGACCGCATTGTCATGGACTGATCGACCCCAATCCTCCCCGGGAAGCGCGCTATACCCTGCAACCAGCCTGATCAAGATTGCAGAGTAGAGTTCGTTTTGCTGTGGTGGTGGTGGTGGTGGTGGTGGAAATGGTGGTGGTGGTTAAAAAGTTAAAACACTGGCAATAATAGCCCAGCAGCTGTGTAAAAGATCTATAAAAAATAAAAGCAATCTTTGAAAAATCTTCACAGACACCAAAGACATGAACTTCCTCAGACAGTGCTGTGTTCAAACCTAATTACCTAGTTACACTGCATCTGTGACTGACTCAGGGACTGACAGACTCAAGGACTGACAGACACGGTGACTGACTGCGCTCAGTCGCAGCTTTTGTGTACGACGCGAACACCCCAGAACCAAGAGCCCGTAACTCTGCACAAATTTCCGCCACGCGCTGTGGGAATTAAGGGTCTAGTCATGGACCTATATATAGGTCCATGGGTCTAGTATACTCATAGTGGACGACGATCTTTTTAACCGGACCCCTAGCGTGCTGCCCAGTTCTACGAGTGAATGCCCCAGTACAGCCAAGACGACCCAGCACCCTGACCCCAGTATTGACCCCAGGGCCATCTCATCTCTCCCCTCACCCCCCCCCCCCCCCCCTTGTTCCAGCGACCTCATATCCCGATCCAAATATTGATCCGAGTGGACCAAGCTTTCTTCGCCCCCCATCCCCCCCGTCTCCCCCATGATCTAACTATGATATATCCAAGTCAAGCTTACTTTATAGATTGTCCCTAATATGCTTTTAGCATCTGAGGACATTAAACAAAAACTCAACAACAAAGTATACTCACCGTAGACTTGGCCGTCGGAAGCACACACAGGCTGGCGCTCTTCGTCACACACGGTGTCACAGGGTGTGGGGTCCACTTGGCCAATCTGGTTCCCGCTGCTGCTGCAGCTGCCGCGGTGCACCATGCGGAGACTCAGGCCTTTCAGGTGGTATTCACACGCCGCCACGGCGAACATGCAGGTGTTGGCTGGTCAGGGGGGGAATGAGAAGGGGAGAAGTAAGAAGAAGAAAAAAAAAGGATAAAATTTAATAAGAAACACGTATGGTTGTTATATGATTGTGCGTAATAAGAACGAGTGAGAGCTTTACCGCGTCTGGGCTGTCGTTTTCATTTCCGTGTCAACTGAGAGAGAGAGAGAGAGAGAGAGAGAGAGAGAGAGAGAGAGAGGGGGGAGAGAGAGAGAGAGAGAGGAGAGAGAGAGAGGGGAGAGAGAGAGGGGGGAGAGAGGGAGAGAGAGAGAGAGAGAGGAAGAGAGGGGGAGAGAGGGAGAGAGAGGAGAGAGAGAGGAGAGAGAAGAAGAGGGGGAGAGAGGGAGAGAGAGAGAAGGGAGAGAGAGAGAGAGGGGAAAGGGAGAAAGAGAGAGAGAGAGGGAGAGAGAAGAGAGGGGGAGGAGAGAGGAGAGAGAGGGAGAGAGAGAGAAGAGAGAGAGAGAGAGAGAGAGAGAGAGAGAGAGAGAGAGAGAGAGAGAGAGAGAAGAGAGAGAGAAAGGGAAGAAAAGAGAGAGGAGAGGAGAGAGGGAGAGAGAGAGGGAGAGAACGAGAACTCGAAACTTTTTTTTACAACGTTTAGTTAGGTTCAGTCAAAACCTGCAACAACTAGTCCTTGCTAAGCTACGATGATAGATATCAAATTACAGGCATTATTTATATACGTATAGGCATGAATGAGTGAGTGAAACGTTATACATGAGAGAGAGAGAGAGAGGGGGGGGGCTAAACAAACAGACACAGAGACAGAGAGGGAGATGGTGAAAGACAGAGAGACAGAGACAGGCAGAAAAACAGAGAGAGGGAGAGAGAGAGGGGGAAGGGAAGAGAGAGGGGGAAGGAAAGAGAGAGGGAGATGGAAAGAGAGAGGGAGAGATAGACGGGCGGACAGACAGGCAGACAGAAAGACAGAGAGAGAGAGATTCAACCTCTTCAACGCACCTGAACCGAATACTGAGACCAAGTAAATAAACATGGTGCTTAACGTCCACAGAAACAAGTGAGACCAACATGCACTAAAGCTCTAAGTACTGGTATTCTGCTCCTCCTCTGCTCTATAGTTCTTCCCGGCCTGGCGGTAAGGGCGTTAGGCTGGTAAGTAGAGGGACCTCGGTTCGATTCTGCCTCGACTCTCCTTTCTCTAATCAGAAGCTGTGGTCTGTGGACACTGTCTTAATTGTGACTTTGCCCCTCACAATTAATGAAACATTATAATAATGGCTCTCATCGCTGCCCATCTTAATGCAGGAGTCATTCTTCTGGTGGTGACACTGTCACATAAGCGTTATAAGGTATAGTCTCCCTCATTCCCCCACCTCCTGGGATCTCGCTCCCCGCCGGTACCGCTTCGGAGACAACCCGGCGTTAAAACAGCAGAACCCAGCAGAGATGAAGAGCGGGGAGGTGGAGCTGGGCTCTCATGGCTGGATGGTTCGTCTTGCTGCACAGATGTTCCTCAACAGCTGCTTCTCGGACACTGTCGTTGTAACTGTGCTCCGGACAGCTGTTGAAAGAGCAATTAGCGAAGCACACAAGTTGCTTCGCGCGGACTCTGGGGTCCCCACCTCCTTACAACATTGTCGTTCTGGCGGTGGCTGACGGTCTCTTCGGTCTTTGCGGGCCGGTCGGAGCGCTTGGACGAGTTATTCATCTCTAACCCCCTCCCTCCCTTTTTCCCCCGTCCTTAATAAGCCTTGTGGTTTCTGTGGACGTAAAGCAACAATGAAAGAAGAAGTTAAACCAGCTTAACCCATTTAAACCCGCCGTCCCATATTCAGGACTCATAACTGGTTTTGTTAGTCTGTTTCAGCGGAGTGTAATTTTGGCACCCTGCTGACGTGGACCTCTGAAGAGGGACTTGCTTTATTCAAAGAAGAGGTGGTTGAGTATTTCTCCCTTTTTTTCTTCTTCTTTTTTTGTAGGAGGCCACCGTTTGGAAAAACAAAAAGGCTTTTTTGCTTCAAGGTATTCAGCCTTAATAATATCTGGGCATATATGGGTTTTAACCCAGCGTTGAACCACAGCTTAACCCAGCGTTAAACCAGGTTAAACAAGCGTTGAACCACAGCATAACCCAGCGGTGGTTTAAACCAGGTTAACTAAGCGTTGAACCACAGCTTAACCCAGCGTTGAACCACAGCTTAACCCAGCGTTAAACCAGGTTAACCAAGCGTTGAACCACAGCTTAACCCAGCGTTAACCCAGCGTTGAACCACAGCTTAACCAAGCGTTAAACCAGGTTAAGCAACCGATCGTTGAACCACAGCTTAACCAAACGTTAAACCAGGTTACCCAAGCAACGAGGACTTACAGTAGGTGTGTCGGTCGGAGCCGCACACTGGCTCATACTGCTGGGGGCAGATGGTCTTGCAGCGGTCGTTGATGTTCAGCTGTCTCCTCTGCGCCGGCCCGGCCAGTGTGCCTGTCAACGAGTCACGCTACTAAACAGTTACTGGCCCGGCCAGCGTGCCTGTCATCGAGTCACGCTACTAAACAGTTACTGGCCCGGCCAGCGTGCCTGTCATCGAGTCACGCTACTAAACAGTTACTGGCCCGGCCAGCGTGCCTGTCAACGAGTCACGCTACTAAACAGTTACTGGCCCGGCCAGCGTGCCTGTCAACGAGTCACGCTACTAAACAGTTACTGGCCCGGCCAGCGTGCCTGTCATCGAGTCACGCTACTAAACAGTTACTGGCCCGGCCAGCGTGCCGGTCATCGAGTCACGCTACTAAACAGTTACTGGCCCGGCCAGCGTGCCGGTCATCGAGTCACGCTACTAAACAGTTACTGGCCCGGCCAGCGTGCCTGTCATCGAGTCACGCTACTAAACAGTTACTGGCCCGGCCAGCGTGCCTGTCATCGAGTCACGCTACTAAACAGTTACTGGCCCGGCCAGCGTGCCTGTCATCGAGTCACGCTACTAAACAGTTACTGGCCCGGCCAGCGTGCCTGTCAATCGAGTCACGCTACTAAACAGTTACTGGCCCGGCCAGCGTGCCTGTCATCGAGTCACGCTACTAAACAGTTACTGGCCCGGCCAGCGTGCCTGTAAATCGAGTCACGCTACTAAACAGTTACTGGCCCGGCCAGTGTGCCTGTCATCGAGTCACGCTACTAAACAGTTACTGGCCCGGCCAGCGTGCCTGTCATCGAGTCACGCTACTAAACAGTTACTGGCCCGGCCAGCGTGCCTGTCATCGAGTCACGCAACTAGAGTAAATGGGTGCGTGCACGTGTATGTGTGTGTGTGGCGTGTGTATAATTCGTGCGTGCGTGCGTGCGTGTGTGTGTGTGTGTGTGTGTGTGTGTGTGTGTGTGTTGTGTGTGTGTGTGTATGCGCGCGTGACGTATATGATGATGCGCAATGCACGTCGACGCCTTCATTCAATCAAACGAATCGGTATCCTCTGAAGAGTTTGCAATCACACACAAAAACAAAAACAAAAACAAATGAAGGTTGCAAAAGCAAGGTGGCCCTGTTTTGATCACTCAGAGGGTGCTGACGTGTACGACTGTGTCTGTGACATCAACACAAATAATTACATAACACTGGTAGTTCTGTGCAAGTACGTTTCTCAACGTAGCAGGTAAACCATATGCCTATTGATTCTTTATCTCTCCATTTTATATGGTTGCTTTCTCGTCAGCAAGCATCAAACACAGAACCCCTCTCCTTCCCCCCCCCCCCCCCCCCCCCCTTATATTTTTTACCGTGGTGGCTAGGACATGTCACACTTTTTGTACAACTGTTTTTACCTTTCATGCCATGAATAGTTTACAATAATGACAATGCTAGAATACAGTTGGTTCAATAACAACTTGCCTGTGTCAAAAAGACCAAAAAACTAAAATACAATGACAACTCTAGAACACAGTTGCATCAATGACAACTTATTGGTGACGAAAAGACCAACTAACCTAATATACAATGACAATGACAGAACGCAGTTGCATCAATGGCAACTTACCGGCGACAAAAATACCCGAACAAAAAAAAAAACCCAAAAAATTAAAAAAAAAATTTTAACTAAAATACAATGACAACGCTAGAACACGGTTGCATCAATGACAACTTACCGGTGATAAAAAGAGCCACTAAAATACAGATATTCATGTTGTTGCTTCAGTCTGGCACTGGACTGTATACGATAGCGGCTATGTGAGCCCTGGCCAAGTCTTATAGGTCCGGACACTACGTAGGGACCGGGCAGCATGCTTTATCTTGGCTACACACGCCTAGCGAAGCGGTCGGTCAGACCAGTGCCCTGACCTTTTCAACAGACAGTGGAACCTCCTGTCCGGTTCAAACTCGGAGGGGGAGGGGGGGGGGGGGAATAAATGTAAAAATAAATGTAAAAAAACTTCTTCTTTTCTGAAACAAGAATGACTGCTAGCGTTCTAATGTTGGTTTTTTTGTTTGTTTGTTTGTTTGTTTGTATATGTCTTTTGAACATTTTATGTGTTTGGATCTTGTTTCAGAAATGCGCGCTTGACAATATCCCGAAAATTTGCTGGTTTTGTCTTGTCCTAATAAATAGTGTTCGTTTGAACTTTTCACGTGTTTGGATCTTGTTTTAGAAGTGGTTTTGTAGTTTGACAAAGGGGATTATCCCGAAAATTTGCTGGTTTTGTTTTGTCCTAATAAATAGTTCGTTTGAACCTTTTATGTCTTTGGATTTTGTTTTAGAGGTGGTTTTGTAGCTTGTCAAAGGGGATTACCCCGAAAATTTGCTGGTTTTGTCTTGTCCTAATAAATAGCGTTCGTTTGAACTTTTCATGTGTTTGGATCTTGTTTTAGAAGTCGTTTTGTAGTTTGAAAAAGGGGATTACTCCGAACATTTGCTGGTTTTTTCTTGTCCTAATAAATAGTTCTTTTGAACCTTTTATGTCTTTGGATCTTGTTTTAGAAGTCGTTTTGTAGTTTGAAAATGGGGATTACTCCGAAATTTTGCTGGTTTTGTCTTGTCCAATAAATAGCGTTCGTTTGAACTTTTCACGTGTTTCGATCTTGTTTTAGAAGTGGTTTTGTAGTTTGACAAAGGGGATTACCCCGAAAATTTGCTGGTTTTGTCTTGTCCTAATATATAGCGGTCGTTCGAACCTTTTAATGTGTTTGGATTACGCCCTGGAAAGCAATGCAAAGCACTCCGCCCCATCTCTCGGTAGTCTGAACAAAAACCGCTCCACTGTTGGCCTGGTTATTTCATGGAAGATCGTCCAGCACTTCCCAGTTTCCGCGTCTCGCCTCTCTCCCGGCGCTCGATGGTGCGATGTCCATTTGTGACTGCAGATGATGTCTCAAGTTCCTCAACACTTCAGATCTTCCGACTCGCAAATCGCTTGTGATGGGTTACTTTGCCCACTAACCCCAAGCAAATTAGATCACTAGCGTAGGAGGCAGCTTAGCTGGTTCAAGACCACATCCCACACAGTTTTCACCTTGTTTTGCTTCTCCCTCTTCCTAACGTTCTCTCTTCACATTTCCATGTGAAGAACTCCCCTCACCTGAGACGGGAGTACACATCTTGAATGACTTGTGCTTGACTTTTGGGGATGTTTATACGCATGAGAGGGGTTCCATTGTATAGTGAATAATGTGTACCAAGTGTGTGAGTGTATACGTGTGTGCTGGGGGAGAGTGGGAAGATGGGGGGGGGGGGGGGGGGGGGGAGGGGAGAGAATCAAGCGGAGTCATGTATTTCAACCACTGCGGGTGTGGTCAGTAATCTGACATTATGCATAAAACCGTGACTTTTACATGTGATGTGTGCGTGTGTATGTTGAGCAGTGGGTGGTGCGCAAGTCCACATCGTTTTTATTATCAACATTTAATGCTAATAGGAACATATCTGAGCTCAAGACTAGTTATTATTATGCAAAGTTTGCAAGGTCAACATTGAGGTTTTGCATGGGCACACCGTTACGTTTTTTACAAAAATGAACTGAAAAATAAACAAACAAAAGCGATCAAAACCTGGACCACAGAACTATTTGCTTAAACTTTTTATTCACAAAACATCTTACATTCTTTTCAGAGATAAAACCCCGACCATGATTATTTACTTAAACTTTTTATTCACAAAACATCTTACGTTGCATATTCTTTTCACATTTCTTTTACTCCATACTGTGGTCTGTACACACACACTCACACCAAAAAAATAATAATAGTCAAGTTAAACAACACAGCAGGAGGGGGTGGTTGAAGGGAAAGGGGTGTGCAAGCAAAAATTAAACTAGAAAGGTCTCTGGCCAAACTTTTCCCTGATAGCAATTAGCTGTACACAGTTAGTGCCACAGAATAATTGGGCCAAGGAGTTTAAACGGAGTGGCCCTCATTTTTCACCTCCCTTCCCTCAAAACCCTCATTTCTTCCCTCCCTCAAAACCCTCATTTCTGACCTCGCTCAAAACCCTAATTTCTCCCTTCCCTCAAAACCCTCGTTTCTGACCTCCCTCAAAACCATCATTTCTGACCTCCCTCAAAACCCTCATTTCTCCCTTCCCTCAAAGCCCTCATTTCTGGCCTCCTTAACCCCTAATTTCTCCCCTCCCTCAAAACCCTTATTTCTCCCTTCCCTCAAAACCCTCATTTCTCCCTTCCCTCAAAACCCTCATTTCTCCCTTCCCTCAAAACCCTCATTTCTGACCTCCCTCAAAACCATCATTTCTCCCCTCCCTCAAAACCCTCATTTCTCCCCTCCCTCAAAACCCTCATTTCTCCCTTCCCCCCAAACCCTCATTTCTCCCCTCCCTCAAAACCCTCATTTATCACCCACCCCACCCCCCTCAAAACTCTCATTTCTCACCTCCTCAAACCTCATTTCTCCCCAAATCATTTCTCCCCTGCCTCAAAATGTCCAGCTTTTGTGCCAGCAGAGCAGATAACAATAGTAATAATCATAATGATCAGCAGTAATCCAACTGACGGCAGCATTCACCCCCACATTTCAAGCCAGCTGAAAGTGTTGCTGGGCTGGTGCCTGCTGCCAATCAGTGCTGCTCCAAGCGCAAGTGATCCTCCACGGCCACATGCCCTGCCAACAGTTGTACACTGTCTGATATACACAAGTATGTACACCATTTGCTGCTCACACAACAGGGCGGGGATACGGCTCAGCGGTAGAGTGCCAGTGCCAGACTCATGATCAGAATGTCGCAGGTTCAATCCCAGGCGGGAGGTATTACAGGTCAAATTTCTTCTTCTCCAGAGTTAGCTGTCAGCGCTGACTCTTACTTTGGTGTCAGTTCCACCACCACCACCCCTCCCTCCTCCCCCTTCCCACA
Organism: Alviniconcha marisindica; assembly: GCA_018857735.1. Taxonomy (NCBI): domain Eukaryota; kingdom Metazoa; phylum Mollusca; class Gastropoda; family Provannidae; genus Alviniconcha; species Alviniconcha marisindica. The sequence goes on from JABMCL010000650.1 coordinate 367,371, forward strand.
TTACCATGGTAGCACATAAATGACCCCAGTCAGACTGCCAAAAGTGCGGGCAGCAGGCTACAGCTAAGCTTGCACGCACCCTCTCTGTGGACCTCTGCATAAATAAACTGGTCGCCTACACAGAAGAAGAAGAAGACGATGATGAAGAAGAAGAAGATGAAGAAGATGATGAAGAAGAAGAAGAAGAAGGACTGAGACTTGTGAAAAATGGGAACACAAGGACCAAGATTGAAGAAGAAGGGGAGTGATCCCCAGACAACCAGCCCCAAGAACCAACAGCCAACACCGCACAACCTCCCTTCTGTGCGGGTAAAGTCTACAGCCAGAAGCCAGGGCAGAATATCACATGTCTTTTCTGTCATCATCTTCATAGCGCTTGTTGCTGTACATCTTGCATTGTTTTTGTGCGTGTGTTTGTCTGTTTCCCTTCCACCGCTTTGACGTTGTTGTCGGTGTTGTGTGGGACATTTCTCACTTCCCTTCATTCAGTTTCTCTTCCAACTTGCGAAATTCGGCACTGCTCACATCATCAGCCTCATCAGTCACCTGCACACACATCAACAATAACAATAATAATAATCATCATAATAATGAATTTTATCAGTGCTTGATCTCCAAAGCCCAAAGAACCATATGATAGGATGCTCACTCATGTTTGGTGCCAATGGGTGCTACTTAATGTGCAGTGTGTGTGTGTGTGTGTGTGTGTGTGTGTTTGTGTGTGGTGTGGTGTGGTGTGGTGTGGTGTGGTGTGTGTGCGTGTGTGCATGCGTGTGTGCATACGTATGTGCAGGGGTGCATGCATGTGGTGTGTGTTTGTGTTGTGACGGTGTCAGGCAGGGGGTGGGGGTGCAACTGTGTGTGTATATATATGTGAGCTCATATGTCTGCGGGCATTTGTGAATGTGATCAATGAGCGCATCCGTAAACTGGTGCACGGTTGTACGGTATACGCAGAACATGCACCGAGGTGACGGCAGTTTTGTGTGGCACCAGCCACATAACAACCAACAGTGTTGTAAGTACACCACTTCAGTGGATATTAAAAACTGTCTTCTGTAAAGCCGCAGTCACTCACTCTGGCACATGTGACTAAAGCGCAGTGAGTCTGCTGGGAAGCAAAAAACAGCGCAATACAAAAATGAACAATCAATCACTGCAGCTCAGATACAATAGCTGCTGTACTAGACAGCTATCCACGTTTTCTAAAGCGCAGTGAGTCTGCTGGGAAGCAGAAAACAGCGCAATACAAAAATGAACAATCAATCACTGCAGCTCAGATACTATAGCTGCTGTACTAAACAGCTATCCACCTTTTTGGATTGCACGCAGCTACCAAATTTCACAGACATACTCCAAACTGACTGCAGAATATTACATGTGATTTTTGTACAAGTTGGTTCGATCATTCCTTTTGCAACAGTTTGCGGCAGATGAACATCATTTCGCCAGGATTTATCCTGGAAACAAAGAAGCCCACGCAGCAAGGCAGTAGATTCACAGCTAGGGAAGTAAACATGGTGCTTAATGTCCACAGGAACCGCATGGCTTATTAGGGATGGGGAGAAGGGGGTATGGAGGTGCGGGAAGAGGGAGATTATATACCTATCGCTACATTGTCACCACCAGAATGACTTCTGCATTAAGATGGGCAGCGATGAGAGCCATTTTAATGTTTCAGTAGGAAGTGATGGACAAAGTCACAGCTGTTCCCCTTTCTATTATTGATGCTAATTTTCCAACCTGATAAAGGGGTTGTTTAAATTTGTATTTCCTGCCCTAATGTAGTCCGAGTCAGACACAGGCAAAAAAAGCTTGCTCAACGCAATGTCTGGCAGCGGCGGAATGGGTTACAGGTTTCGAGGAACATAGCATTGCATAAACCTTTACTGTTTCTCCTTCCAGGTAAGGTAATGTGAACTGTGCACTGAAAATTCTTGCAGGGAATGCCTTTATAGGATACACATTACTGTATTTCCTTCAGATTGGTATCAAAACATTTTCACCTGCCAGGTATGCCAACCAAAATAAAAACTACCAACCACACTGAAAGCCATGCTGAAGAACAGGCCACAGCAAAAAAATAATAGCAACATCGTAATGTGCATACATGCACTGTCTCTGAGCAGACAATTGTTATCTCCCCTGACTTGCACTGGGTCTCTGGTATGTTACTGTAATAACAGCATACACCATAGCTATACAAATATAGACAACATATACAGACAGACAGAGAACTCAAACCTGAACTCAAAAACTTTATTTTACAAGGATTATAGTTTAGGTTCAGTCAAAAAAACTGTGTAAGAACTAGTCCTTGCTAAACTACTAATGAGCAAATACAAAATTACAGGGCATCATTTATATACATACAGGTATGAAAGTGAGTGAAATTTCGGACATTAGAATTTCCATGAGAGAGAACAAAAAACAACAAAAAACAGATACAGAGAGACCATAGTTTGTCCCCCTGCCCCCCCATCTCTGCTGGGAAAGAAACCAAGAAACCAAACACAAACAACAGCTGATGTGCATCTTTAACTCACTGTCGCTTCCCACCTGTTCCACGCCTTGCACTTCAGGTATGTAGAACTGCAGCATGTTCTGCACGCCGTTCTTCAGCGTGACGATGGAGCTGGGGCAGCTGGAGCAGGACCCTTGCATCTTCAGGCGGACGATGCCGTCCTCAAACCCCTGCGTAACAACCAATGCCTCCATTTGTCCTTTCATGTCTTAACCCAAGGGCCCAAACACGCATGCATTCTTTCCATGCCAGCTTGTCTTCGGCACATATATACACACATTCATACATGCAGGACGAAAGCCTCTCTAACAAAACTGTGGGTAACAATAATATGCAATACCCAGCACAGATTAGAAAACACAGGCTGTAAGCAAATGTGCCAAAACTGATATTTATGTCATTAATAGTAAATAAAACACCCTGAGCATATATTAAGTTCACAGTTTGAAACCAACTGTCAATATCACAAAAGCCAGAGCACAAATCAGTTCAGCACAGAAAGATCACCATGTTATGCTTGAAAAAATCAAGTTCAGGAAGTTGGGGTGGGCTCATTATGATACTGTGAGTAATCTGCTTGCACTCATTCAGTACTTGGTAATAATGCTTGTGCCTGATGCACACACAGACATATGCAGTTACACACATGGAAACAAAAATTGACACATGCTCTGTCTCCCCCCCCCCCCCCCAACACAATCTATACGCATGCAAATGTATTAATGCATGTACTCTCAATCTCATACCCCCCACGTACACACAACCCACAAACATCAGCATGCATCCCCATTCTCTCTCTCTCTCCCTCTCTCTCTCTGCATGTCTATAACTGACCATGTAAACAATATCTCCTCCATCTTCCTGCACTGTAGGTCTGATTCTGGTGTCAAGAAGCTCTTTGATTAATGCCACAGTTTCATCATCATCAGGGTGGATCACTGGAAATTTATTTTGAAAAACATCAGTAACCAATAATCTTTGTATGTAATGCTGACAAAGGAGGGTGTGTGTGGTTGGGGGTGTATATAATGTGTGTGTGTGTGTGTGCGTGCGTGCGTGCGTGCGTGCGTGTGTGTGTGTTTGTGTGTGTGTGTGGGTGTGTGCATGTGAGCATGCATGCATGCGTGGGTGTGGGTGGGTGTGTGCACGTGTGTGTGTGGGTGTGCATACATGCATGATGCATGCATGTGTGTGGGTGTGCATGTGCACATCCATGCATGTCCATATCTGTGTGTGTCCATGTCTGCATGTGTTTGTTCATGAGAGGAAAATTAGGAAAACCGAATGCTCACGAGTCTGTAGTGTGTTTCACAGACACAACACTGTCCCATAAATTCCTAAAATTCATGCAAATATGATAGTTGATACAGCATTGTTGTACACCTTCCTAAAATTCATGCAAGCACGCTGAGTTTGCTGTAAGTAACTTGGTGTTTTACACCCAGTCAACAATTATGGTTATATCAGGGCGGTTACTGGGTTGCTATACATGTATATAATTATTGTTAAGCACCTGTGTCTGTGATGGTCTACAAGGAATACTTGTGACATGGGGGAAATAGTGTCACTCACTACAACTGTGCAAGGTTATATATATATTTGCTTTCCAGCAGAAATGAAATGCAACTCTTTTATTGGAACAGATAACAACCGGTTAATCTATTGTCTGCTCTCTGTCTGCATGTGTGGATGTGTGTGTGTGTGTGTGCATGCATGCATGCATGTGTGTGCATACATGCACGTGTGTGTGTGTCTGTGTAATGTAAGTCATGCTGTGTGCCTCTTTGTGGCTTGAACTGCTTGCACTTTCCATTTGTTGTTTCTCAACGTGGGTAGTTTAAACATTTTGTACAGTGACCTGAGTTCTGTTTGTATGTTAGAGGTTTGTGCTTCACAAAAATGCTTCATCATTTTTATTATCATTTACGACCATCTGTCTGCCTCTCATTCGGACACACCTGTGTCTCCTGATGGTTGTTCCTCAGTCAACACGGGCAGACCACTGGCAAAGAAATCCATGATGACGGCATAGATCTCTGGCTTCACCACCTTCCACTCTATGTCATCATCGGCCTGTTTGTAAAGCAAAACGAAACAATAACAAAAGAGCCACAATGACGGCATAGATCTCTCTGGCTTCACCATCTTCCACTCTATGTCCATCATCGGCCTGTTTGTAAAGCAAAACGAAACAAAAACAAAATAGCCACAATGACGGCATAGATCTCTGGCTTCACCACTTTCTACTCTATGTCATCACATCTGCCTGCTCTTAGAAAGAAAAAGAAATATCCAAAATTACAGCACAGATCACTGGCTTCACCTTACTCTCAAATTTTACTGAATGTGTTTTAAGTACCATCACAATATTTCTGGCACATTTTGAATAAACCCCCACCCCCACCCCCATAGAATCTTTCCAATACCCCTTTCCAATACCCCTTTGTCACTGAGATGCATTCTTAGCCAAAGATGTTGTATACACACCTTTGTCACTGTCATGCATTGTATCTTATACACACCTTTGTAACTGTGATGTAGTCTTGTCCAAAGAACACACCCTTCACACCCTCTATTCTGAACAGCATCCTTGACAAAAAGACACAGAAAGTCTGCTGTACATCGTCAGCAAATACATTACTCTTTTCAATTAATTGCTTGCTTTGGAAATGCTGGAAATTCTGTTCTGATGTCATCTATTCTGAGCAGCATCCTTGACAAAAAGACACAGAAAGTCTGTTGTACATCATCTACAAATATATTACTCTTTTCAATTAATTAATTGGTTTGGAAATGCTGTAAATTTTGTTCTGTCATGCAATCCCAGTTTGGTTTAAATCACACATTACTGTGTGTGTGTGTGTGTGTGTGTGTGTGTGTGTGTGTGTGTGTGTGTGTGTGTGTGTTCATGCATGCATGTGTTCGTGCATGCATGCATGCGTGCATGCCTTTTGGTTTATTCCACTGACATATAGTGCTGATGTATGCTTCAATAAGACCCACCGTAAGAAAAATGTCCATCATTAAATGATATTATCATTAGTTGGTTCCACGGTCATGATTGTAGACATGGCTTCATGAGAAACTTTGTAACAAAATGCATAACTTTATAAAAGTCTAGTGGGCCCTGTTCTGTTATCACGGGCCGCTGATTAGCATCTCTCAGTGTGTTCAGCATCTGAATAAACAGCCATGCTCACCCAAGTCATAGACAAATGGCACAACTTAATGAAACATCATAATATTAAAGACTTTTGCTACTGTAATGCGCATTGTTGGAACATGCCTTTGCTCTGCTCTGATTTATTTATAATTCAAATCCCTGGTTTGCAATGTTTCATTACCCTTCTCTTATGCTCATGCCGACCTGAACAAGCAATAATAAATTAACAGGTGAACATTTCATGACACTAACTTCCAAAGTAAGAAGACCACCAGCACCAAATCCCTTTCCAAGTCACACAACCTGCTTCTTCTCCACAAACTACAAAATTCATTTCTTTCACAAAACACCAGTACATAAAAAGTGTTTCACGCAATCCAAACACACAAACAGTAAAAAAAAGAATGCTCATTTTAAATTAATGGGGCAATACAAAACTTGTGCAGTTGTTGACAGCTGTCATGCCAACATTCTCCCAGACATTCCAGGCATTCCACAAACCGTAACTAGATAAGTATCATATTTTCATTTATAATCGCTTAACTGCCATTTTGTTACTTTAAAAAAATGGGTTACCCCAAATATTTGCACCCATTTTGTACTGTCCCATTAAAATGGGGTGGGGATAGATCAGTTGGTAGAGCGTCTGACTGAAAAGCCAGGCACAATACTGACAGGGGTTCGAGTCCCCAGTGTGGCAAGAGATTTTTTCCCCAGAGTCAACTTCTAGGGCAGACTCTTGTGTGCAATCGCATGCATCAACACCTGTACGCATGCTAAAAATCTCAAACACTGACAGCCATACTATTGTTTGGACACACTAAAATACTGTACACCCTGATAATTTACGCATGGTTAGGGCTGCTCTTGCAGCTGCTGTGCTTTACCAAGGTAGGCAATTCAAATTTCCTGTACAGGACAATGACGGACTAAAAATAAAAAATAAAAAAAGTTCTTTTTAACCATTTGTGTGATTGGATTGTTTTCTAGAATACTGGCAGTCAACCTTGTTTCAGATATTTTTGCGTCTGTGTTTCACAGTCAACCTTGTTTCAGGTGTTTGTGTGTGTGTGTTTCACTGTCAACCTTGTTTCAGATGTTTCTGTGTGTGCGTTTCACAGTCAACCTTGTTTCAGATGTTTCTGTGTGTGCGTTTCACAGTCAACCTTGTTTCAGGTATTTGTGTCATGTGTGTGTGTATTTGTGTATTTGTGTGTGTGTGGTGTGTGTGTGTGTGTGTGTGAGTGTGTGTGTGTGTGTGTGTGCATTTTACAGTCAACCTTGTTTCAGGTATTTGTGTGCATGCATTTTACAGTCAACCTTGTTTCAGGTGTGTGTGTGTGTGTGTGTGTTCGTTTCACAGCCAACCTTGTTTCAGATATTTTTGTGTGTGCATTTCACAGTCAATGTGCATTTCATAGTCAACCTTGTTTCAGGCATTTTTGTGTTTGCTTTTCAGTCAACCTTGTTTCGGGTATTTGTGTGTGTGCATTTCACAATCAGCATCATCGCTTACTTGGCAAGAGGTGAGCAGTAGGCAGACTGCGGGTTGGGGAAGTCAAAGGTGCCCTTGTCCAACACCTTCACCCCCTCCCCAGGCATGAACTTCAGGCTGTTTGGGTTTGGCGTCTCCATCGTCTGGATAAACATGTTGCAACGAGGTTGTACATGGCTTGGCTGCACTGCCAGTAACCTCCCCTTCTTCCATGACCTGAGGCAAAAGCAAAAAATATCAATAACAAGAGCAATACTAAAATGTGTATCCTCTTTTTATCTCTGTTACTGTTAGTGACCGCTAACAAAGTAACTGATCAATAATGTCACTTTGGACAAAGGGTTGTAACTACAGTATATAAATTAGGTATATATCTCCAAAGACACACCCCTATACTGGGTACAGTGATCATGCTAAACATTTTTTTCAGATTTTTGTCATCAGACCAGAAATAATTATACTGTGCACTTCTCAGCCCAGAAACTTTACAGGCTATGGCAGTGATGAGGTTAAACATCATTTCATGGACCTCAAGAAGTGACAGTCAGACCATACATTACATGTCAGTACCCTAACAGATTTGCCAAGCTTGCTGCAAAAGTGAAAAGTGGAATAGGAAGCCTGGACAGGCATGTGGCAATGTTCAACATGAACATCCACCTTTGATTACTCCTGTGGATGCGCTGTCAGGGACATGCTGGAGTCAAGGGAAACAACTGAGCTGACTGGCAGGCACAGCCACCGTACCGTCACAAGTGGCCTGTGTCTTCGAAGATCTGAAGCACTGATTGACTGAGGAACTTGAAACACCATCCGACTGTGGCAGTGACACTACCTGCTATGATATAATCCACATTTATTATGGTTTTGTTTTTAAAAGCTCTCCAATTTGTCAGACATGTATTAACTAGCAGAGCCAGAAGGTGCCACTACCTGTGTGTGGCGATGAAGCGGCTGGGAACTGATGGCAACTGCAACCTGGAAGTGGTGTGAACTGCCCCAGGCCTGTGCAATAAAAATTTCTGCCATGAGCATAAAATTAACATTGACATCTAGCACAACACACACTTGGGGTCACACTGACATTAACAGATTTGTGTCAAATTATGTACAGCACGTGTGAAAAACTTGTTATGAATGCAAAATGTGCATGGTACAAATGTGTGGGTAGCCAAAATAAAATTCAATGAAGAAACGTCTCGTCAGACCTGGCGGAATCCAGTCTATTCCTGAATGCCTGTCATACCCTGCACTGCAGGTGAATGTTTACCCAGACTTATCCAACGTCTGAACCTTTTCTGCTTGTATCTGTACCCGCTTGTTTTTGTCTTTATAAGTTTATTCTGTTTTATTTCGTACGTTTATTGCGTTTGTTACGTATTAACTATTACGCAGATAAACGACCTTCACGAAGCAAACGAACTATTCGCTGTTATAAATACGTTGTTTTAAAAATACACCACAGTGGCACTGGGTGTAAAGATATATAGCGATAGTCAAACGATTTTGGAATATTACCGCAGCGTGTTGTCTACTATGCTGTTTGCTATGCAGTTCATTCGCGAAACTCTTCCAAATAACCTGCAGGCCGCCATCTTTGAGACTCGCATAGAATGAGAGAAGACGAAACTTGTTTCATAATTCAAAACAAAGAATTAGACAAATTAAAAAGCCATATTGTCTACAATTGGTCGGACTTGCTGATCAAATAGAAATTATTTCAACACAGTACACTTTTTTTGACTTGTGTTTCTTTTTTTTTAATGCGAGGCAAACAACCGGAAGTCATCGCTCACTGCAGATCTGTAATGCTTCCCTAGAAACTCGCTGTTCTTGACTTTATTTCTTTTGTGTCTCAGTTTTATTTTGTTTGTGGCGGGTGAGTGAAATAATATTATGACATTTTATTAACAGACAAGGGCATGAACACCATCTGCCCGCTTTCGATTGGAATTTCAAAAGGGAACATCCTTTTTGGTTGACTCAGTTTTATTTAATCTGACTGCATTCAAAGCCCTCGAAAAATATTTTGCAAATGTTACAAAGATTTACAACTGCATCTGGAAAGTCAGTGTTAAAATGGCTCTACAACGGCATCTGAAAAGTTAGTGTTCAAGACTGACTTGAGCAAAGAACAGGAAAATGGTCAGACACATTGAATGTGTGTATCTGAATGGTGATGATGATGATGATTTGTAGAGGGAGAATATGTTCATGTTGCAACAGCATGCTTTTTGCGTTCTCAAATTATTTTTTAAATAATAATGCACAGTTATGCATATGTGTATTCACACACACACACACACACACACCACACACACACACACACACACACACACACACACACCATGGAAACCAATACTGTTTCCTTATTGTTTGTCTTATGTCACACTTAAGACTTCTAGTTAACAACTATTTGGTCTTTACTGTTTGCTCATATGGTCTATGTCACTCCTGGAAACCTTCATAGGACAAGGGTGAAGCTTTCAGCCATTCATTGTTGTTGTTTTTTCTTTCTTTTGTTGTTTGTTGTTTTGTTTTCACTGAGGAGGATTGCCACTTGCTCAAGTAAGCTGAAAGGGCCTCAGAGCCTATAGAAGCTATTTTTGTGTTCTCTTTCACTCTTTGTTATTTGCAGATCTCCTAGCCATGCCTGCCAATGCCCATGTAAAGATCCACTATGGTCCGTATGAGGCCTGTGGTATAGTGGAACACCGTATTGCAAGGCTTGAGGGAATGACAAGTAAGTATATGCCACCTTTAAGTTTTGTAGTCAGTATGCTTGTGTGTTCAGGTGCCTGTCTGTGTGTATGTGTGTGTATGTGTGTGTGTGTGTGTGTGTGTGTGTGTGTGTGTGTGTGTGTGTGTGTTTAGAATTGTCTTTACAGACAAGATTTCTGTGCTTCATAAATACTTTTTGTAATTTATTATTGTTGTTGTTGTTCTAC
>JABMCL010000650.1:382500-400000 GCA_018857735.1 Alviniconcha marisindica
AACAAAATCAGAGACAAATGTCGAAACAAAGAGGTTGTTCAGTCAGAGATTGATACTTCGTCTGTGGTCAAGGTAACCGTGTATGAAACATTTTGAGACTTTAATATCCAGACTACAAAATACAACACGTACATTGTGCGACATGTCCTGAAATACGTGCGCGTGTGTGAGCTTGTGTGTGTTTGTGGAGATGGCAGTGGTGGTGGTGGCGGTGCTGGTGGTAGTGATGGTGGTGGTAGGTTAGTGATGATGATTGTGGTGGTGGCAGTGGTGGTGATTGTAGTGGTGGTAGTGAAGGATTTTGCTTTTTGTTTTTGGTTTGTGTGTGTGTGTGTGTGTGTGTGTGTGTGTGTGTGTGTGTGTGTGTGTGTGTGTGTGTGTGTGTGTTGTGTGTGTTGTGTGTGTGTGTGTGTGTGTGTGTGTGTGTGAGGGAGGAAGGAAGAGAGAGAGAGAGAGAGAGAGAGAGAGGAGAGTGTGTATGTGTGTGTGTCTGTGTGTCTGTGTGTCCTGTGTGTGTGTGTGGTGTCGTGAGTGTGTGTGTGTGTGTGTGTGTGTGTGTGTGTGTGTGTGGCGCTGTGTGTGCATGTGGTGTGTGCGTTTGTGTGTGTGTGTGTGTGTGTGTGCATATATGTGTGCGTGTGTGTATGTGTGTGCATATATGTGTGCGTGTGTGTGTTAAACTCCCCAGGAATGACTTCTAACAGAGGTGCTGATGTTGCAAAATCGGCGAGATGACGATGACGACGTGACCGCCCAAGCCGACCGACGCGTGACCATAGCCATCGCAGCAACCATCAGAACTGCCAGCAACGACGGCCCTGACACCGCCGCCGGAACGAACCCTTCTGCGTATCCCATCATCAGAACTTTGCCCAGCTCTGAAGAACCCTGCGCAGCCGGGGTTGGCCAAACGCTTGTTGCGGACGAAAGCTGCACCTCCTTAACCGGATCTGAACTCTGCGACCAAACGTCCTCGCAACCGACAGCAGATGCGCCGCTTTGTCGCACGATCACTCCGCCTTGTACGACCACCGTTGCGGACGAACGTCGTTCAGGTGAAGCAACGGCTATGAATGACCGTTCCATATCCCGAGACAGCTTCTGTCAAACAGCTGAAGGTGACCCACGTCGATCAGATCACGCTCAGGTTGCAGCGTCCACGGTGGCAGACGATGCTGGCGAGGAAACCCAGGTGCGACGACAGAGAGCCAACGCGGCGGACGTTAGCACGGCGGGGCGAGAACAGCCTCGAGACGGCAGCGACGTCTCCTCGACGCCCGCCGCCGATGACGTCGTTTTGGGCAGCGACGTGGACAACGATGACGAGAATAAGCCGTTCCCCAGCGACCACCGCCTCGTGCTCGCTGGCTCGGGACCGACAGCATCCTCATCAATGAACGCACCCTTCATCCCCAAGCGAGCATGCACGTCCACGAAGATCCCGAGATGGAGCTCAGCAATGTCGTGGGAAGAGAACATGCGTGCTCAAAGGCTGTCGGAAGCCAGGGCCAACAGCCTGTGTGTGCCGCTTAGAGCCCTGGAGCCCAAAGCCCGCTTCCGTGTCCCCGTGCAGCCCAGCGGGCCGATCCAGGGCGCCCGACGACACTCCGTTGTATCAAGCACGCTGAACAGCCTCAGCGCGGCTGGTGCACCGACATCCAGCACGGTGCCAGAGTCGAAGACTCAGTCGCCGTACGCTGCTGCAGAAACGGAGGCCCGGTGTCGCCCGGAAGAGAACTCTAAGAACGGTTCGAACGCCCAGACAAACCTCGTTTCAACAGAGAGTGTAACTGTAAACGCTGATATTTCAACAGAGCGACGTGAAAGTAACGACAAGAAAGGCAACTCCCGAGACGAACTGGAGAAAAAGGCGGGTACGGAAAGAAATCCAGCTAAACACTTTGTTCTTTCGGTGCGGAAACATTCAGCTGGCAGCAGTCTCGTCAATTTCTCTGTAAGCAGGAACCAAGCCTGTGCTGCCAACGTGAGGGGAAATGCCCACACCCTACTGGGACTGCGGTCTACCTGACCGCATCACCATCACTGTGAAAAGAGCTTTGCTGTCCAGATCGATTTCATATTCAGGACCGGACCCGCCAGAAGACGACAACTTCGGCGTTCTTGTCAGTCCCGCAAGAAGACGTCATCTGTCCACAGGGACTATGCCCACCGCTGTGGGTGCCGCCCGGGCAAGGGTCATTCGATTCTTCAGCAATGTCACGATGCACACCGTCGAAGGAAACATCCTTAAGCAACAAGGACGATCGACAGCTGGCACCACAGAAGCAGAGGCAACTCTGAAAGAAACGAGCCTCGGAGAAAGGTTGAGCACGTTACGCGAAGGAATACCCGCAGGCTTCAACGAAAGCATCTCCTCGCAGTTCCTCCAGAAGGGACCAGCTCTGAGCGCCGCTAATGTTGTCAGAGAGAACTACTCAGGAGCGGCGGAAGCTGACTGCCAGCTGGCTGGCACTGCCGGCGGAGACACCACACTGATTGCCGAAGGGGAGACTGCCAAAGATGCTGAACGGGAGCAGGAGACGAGTGGAGAGGTCGATGAGACAGTGGGGGGTCCTCCTTCAGGAAATGTTCTGAACCTCCCCGATGCCATTCAGCTCCCCAGGCCGAGTCCGAAGCGCAGAGGCCAAGAAAGGCACAGCAAGCCTCTGTATTCTCTGGATTCCTCTCCGTCCTTGCGGGAAATGCCAGAGAAAAATGTAGCTAGCAGCGCCCGCGAAGAGACAAAGGCTGGTGCTGACGGATGTCTTGCCTATGCCGACCTGCAAGTCAATACGTCGCTGAAAGGCTTCATACACGGCCTCTCTGGCGGTATCTCTACACGATCTCCGATCGTTGACGCCTCTCCTAAACTCGCCCCTACCGTCACTGGTGCCGACCTTGACAATAACGTCACAGCAGCGCGCGAGCCGAGTAGAGAAGAGGACGCCACACAGTCCAGCATCCTCGGGCCGGGAAAGTCCAACCTTTCTCAAGCACTTGTGGTGACGTCAGAATCTGCCTACGCTGCCACACACGAGTACATAGAGTACACGTCATCAGCCAGGTACAAAAGAAAGCCGAAGGACAGCGAAGGACACATAGGTATGTAGAGTTTGCATCATCTCTCCGTTAAACTGCTGTGTCTAGTGTCCTTCATGTGGGGAAGAAAAAGAAGAAGAAAAATCACAGATCTCTTGTGAAATAAAACAACTGTATACTTTGCGTTTCCTGCTCTGAAGCCAAGATCAGTGAAAGTTTACTTTACTTTGTTGTTGTTGTTGTTTGTTTGTTTTTTGTTTTTTTTGTTTTTTATAAGTGTATCATTATGACGACGGCTGGCACATGTCCAGTTCTTAGCGAGGCGATTTTACTCGGATTCTGTAAATAATTATGATCAGTGTCACAGTTTGTATTGTGGTAGTACTTACTTTTACCTCCGTCCATACCTAACATCACAGCAACGCCAAACGGTTCAATCTATAATCTTTGTTTCTTTGAAAGTGTTCATCCGTTGAGCTAAAAGGTTTTGTACTTTTGTTTATTTAAATATAAATGGGCAGAAGATGATGATGTACAAAGATGTTGTGATGTTTCTGAGTCGTTCAGTGATGAGGAATTTTCAAAATGATGTCCGTTCACTTCCTCAGTGTTTCTATCCTCAATGTCTCTTGGAATCATTTAGGGAATGAGCAACTTCTTTTATGACCAATACTGTTCTGGCTAACTGTCTCTATCTATGTTATTCTTGTCAACATCTCTCTCTCTCTCTCTCTCTCTCTCTCTCTCTCTCTCTCTCTCTCTCTCTCTCTCTCTCTCTCCTCTCTCTCTCTCTCTCTCTCTCTCTCTCTCTCTCTCTCTCTCTCTCTCTCTCTCTCTCTCTCTCTTCTCTCTTGTTGTGTGTAGGTGTGTATGTTTGGGTGTGTGTGTGTGTGTGTGTGTGTGTGTGTGTGTGTGTGTGTGTGTGTGTGTGTGTGTGTGTTGTGTGTGTGTGTGTGTGTGTGTGTGTGTGTGTGTGTGTGTGTGTGTGTGGTGTGTGTGTGTGTGTGTGTGTTGTGTGTGTGTGTGTGTGTGTGTGTGTGTGTGTGTGTGTGTGTGTGTTTGTGTGTGTGTGTGTGTGTGTGTGTGTGTGTGTGTGTGTGTGTGTGCGTGTGTGTGTGTGTGTGTGTTGTAAGTCATTGGTATTGTATTTTTTCTTAAGCATTGCCGAAAGTAAACTTTTCCAAGTGTCATTTTTCTTTAAGCAGGTATTTCATAAAATTCAAAACATTAACAAGCATTTCCCTAGTAACGCTGTAGACTTTCTTTCAGCCCTGTGCGAGCTACAACTTAAATTCCAAAGCAGTAAACTGAAATACCCTAGTCCACCTCTGACTCTGTCGTCCGATTCTGAACAGCTGGCTGGGGTCGAACAAGTTCCTACTGGCCGAAGAGGCTGAAAAAGCTGAAGTCTAACGAGTGCCCTCGACATCACCAGGACTGCGGTCAGAAGGACCGGGTTGAGAAGCGACTCACCGTAGTTGTCCATAACAAAGCTTCCGTGAGTTAGACCCTCTCCGTTTTGAACGACCCTGACCATGCTCTGTATGGGGAGTTCGAACGCTTGCCCCTTGGGCGTCAGTTCGCATCACCTAGCTGGCACACAAAACCAACAGAGGAGGAAACTGTTTTTTCTCACTGCTATTCGACTCCTCAGCAGGGCATGATCAGCCCTTCCTTTTGACCAGTTTGTATAGCTTAATGGGGGCTGTATCCTCACCATCTTCAGATTTCTCTCTCTCTCTCTCTCTCTCTCTCTCTCTCTCTCTCTCTCTCTCTCTCTCTCTCTCTCTCTCTCTCTCTCTCTCTCTCTCTCTCTCTCTCTCTCTCTCTCTCTCTCTCTCTCTTTTTATTTTTATTTTTTACTGAGGGTTTGTAAATAATCTCATCTCCAGACACACTGGCGAAGAAAGGGCTTTTGAATTTATTATTTTATTATGATTTTGTTGCTGTTGTATATTCTTGTTGTGGCTGTGTGTGTGTGTGTGTGTGTGTGTGTGTGTGTGTGTGTGTGTGTGTGTGTGTGTGTGTGTGTGTGTGTGTGTGTGTGTGTGTGTGTGTGTGGTGTGTGTGTGTGTGTGTGTGTGTGTGTGTGTGTGTGTGTGTGTGTGTGTTTGTTTGTTGGGGTGGGTTTCTTTGTTTGTTTATTTAACCTTATTCTACCCGCAAGGCAAACAGGCAACAAACAAAGAACTCTTCAGCTTCTGTTTCAATCAGAATCCATGTACACCATCAAGGAAAGTGATGTCTGCTTAATCTCTTTTTCAGTCATTCAGGCAGATAATTGTCCAGCCTCTGTTTTAGTCAGTCAGACACAAGGAAGCAAATGATTTTTCTAGCCTCTGTTTTGCATGTATTGAACCCACTTTTCAGCCGAACTCTGGACACAGTCTAGTAAAGACATGTTGCAACGTGATCCTCAGTCAAGTTCTAGCTACGCAAAGGAAGATCTGTTTCTGAACTTCCATTTCAGCCAAATCAACGGCACACATAAAGGAACTCGATATTTTTTCCGCCTCTGTTTTACCCAACATCCAACCAAGGGAAATAATTCAGTCAAAAACAAGACACACAGAACAGGACAGAGACGTTTTTCGACCTCTGTTTCAGTCACAATCCAGAAGCACAAACGAAGACAGAAAATATTTCTAATCTCTGTTTCAAACAAAAACTAAAAAGTTTTATTTCAGTCAGAATCAGAATATGCACGGACAGGGAAGATTGAGTTTTTTTGTTTGTTTTTTGTTTGTTTTGGATCTGTTTCAGTACAGTTCCAGGCAGACAAACAAAGAAAGATTACTCAAAACTGAAACACACAGACAAGGAAGACATGCCATTTCTACCTTTGTTTCAGTAAAAACAAATCTAGACCCAGAGAGGAGGAAAGAGACGTTTTTCCAACCTCTGTTTCAGCTTCAGATCAGTCGAAAGAAGGAAGCTGCGAAGACTGACAGCAGCCCAGTCAAGAGCCTTGGAACCGTAATGCTCAACAGCGACATCAGCTCTTCCCAAACCACACTGTGTACCGACGACTGCTCTGACAGCCTGTGTACGTCCAGTTTATCATAATCGTCGTAGGCGTTGTCATCATCTCAATCATCATCTGTTTGGTTATCTATGCAACTGTTTTCCATTTCTTCCGTGCGTGTGTGCGTGTGCGTGTGTGTGTGAGTGTGCGTGTGTGTGTGTGTGTGTGTGTGTGTGTGTGTGTGTGTGTGTGTGTGTGTGTGTGTGTGTGTGTGTGTGTGTGTGTGTGTGTGCGTGCGTGTGTGTGTGTGTGTGTGTGTGTGTGTGTGTGTGTGTGTCTGTGTCTGTGTGTCTGTGTGTGTCTGTGTGTTCCAAGGCTCCTTCGTTCAATGTTGCTTTAAGAGACCGTACGGACTATTGGGGACGGGGATCTCGAGCCTAAGACGCCCACCTCGACTTTCGCACACTTCCATTCTACCTTTTTGCTTAATGTCCTCGGATGCCAAAGAGCATATTAAGGACACATTTCACACAACTCCTGAGATCTGAATATAAAGGGTTCAGCGCTGAGGTCTATTTATGTTTCGCCTGTATCCCGACAAACGTTCGATGAGGCCGCCACGTGATGAGCCTGCTGTGTTGGGTAGTGTCATACACGATCTGATTAGCCTCATTGAATTGCGGCTACTGTTTTGAAATCCTTGATAGGACTAGCCAGTCTTTTTCGCTTCAGTGTCGTTTTTTTTTTTTTTTTTTTTTTTTTTTTTGGCTTGTGGCGAAAACATGGTCGACACCTTTCGGATTCTTGGCGTGGAATGTTAATCTAGCTGTTCTAATTGGCGGGTATTCTGGTGACTGGCAGCCCAGAACGGCTGTCGTAAGCAGGGAGGTGGTGTGGCTGGGTGCAGTCGTGAAGACTTCTGTCTCGGGATGGAGAGGTCGCGGGTTCGAATCTCGATTCGAGCAGCACTTTTGTCTTCTCTTTCCTACACTGAGTACAATTTGGTACACTGAGTGAGGCACAAATCCCAAGTCCTGAGCGCTGAAATAAGCGTTCAGGCGCCAGAGAACCCACTACAGGTCGCTGTGTGTGTGTGTGTGTGTGTGCGTGCGTGCGTGCGTGCGTGTGTGTGTGTGTGTGTGTGGTGTGCGTGCGTGCGTGCGTGCGTGCGTGCGTGTGTGTGTATGCGTGCGTGCGTGCGTGCGTGCGTGCGTGCGTGCGTGCGTGTGTGTGTGTGTGTGTGTGTTCCACAAATGATAGGTCTGGGTAGTGCCATTCTTTCGGCTGCTGGCTTTTTTGTGTAATTAGGTAACCCGATGTTCCCACTGGAGAATTTCCAGCAGGGGCGATCATGCATTCCAGACCAACAGTATTCGATCGTTAGACCTGTGTAAGCCCGAGTTGCCTCCGGAGAGGTCCTGGCGTGGACCCAGGTCCCAGGGAATGGGGGAATGAGGGAAGAGGGAGGAGTATACCTATGCTGTCAACACCAGAACGATTCTTTCGACACTATCGACCACTCCATTTTGCTCTCCAAATGCCATCGTACTTTTGGCGTCTCTGACACTGCTCTGTTTTAGTCTCAGCCATACCTCTCTGATCGGACTCCGGTTGTCTCTGTCAACGGTGCTTCCTCCGTTCCTGCGGCCTTGAACCTCGGTGTCCCTCAGGAGTCAGCGCTTTGTCCAGTTCTGTTTGACCGTTACATTCGTCCTGTTTCTGAGTTTGTATCCTATTACTCTCTCTCTCTCTCTCATATCACCAATTCTCTGGTGACAACCAACTGTACAAGTCTGGTAACGATTCTAAGCTTCCTTGAATCATTCATTCAATCAGCCTTGTATATCCGATGTAATAGTCTGGATGACAAACAATCAATTGCAGAAAAACAATAATAAAATAGAACTGATCCTGATTGCTTCAAAGAAGTTATCCAGTTCTGGCTCTGTTTCTCAATCCATATATCTGGAAGGCTCCGACATCCAACTCGCCAACACATTTCTCGCTCTCTCTTTCCAAAGCAAATCTTCTCTGTTTGTCGCATATGCTGTCTTGAACTTCTTTGGATCAGTGCAATACGCCACTCAGAATATATCACCCAAAAAGCTGCCGTGTGCACTTCTGGGCTGTCCTAAGTATCTTCTTTCCAATCTCCAAAAGGTCCTGAACAATGCTGCCAGACTCGTTTTCAGAACCTCCAGATCCACCCACATCACTCCCGTGTTTCATTCTCTTCACTGGCTACCTACTGAGCAGAGGATCGAATACAATTTGTCGTTGCTTTGCTTTAAGATCATCTCTCGTCATGCCCCGCATCTATCTTTACTACCTTCTTCACTTTTGCTCTCCTTCCCGCCAGCTCCGCTCGTCTGCAAACACCCGAGTGTTCAGAACATCATCCTTCAGCACTGAGTCCAGTGTTCAGCGCTCTTTCTCTTACTAGGATCCAACTGTCTGGAACCAATTCCCTGTTTCTGTCCATCATGCCGCTTCTGTCAGTTCTTTCTAGTCTTCCTTGAAAAGAGCATTTGATGATTTAATGTAATCGGCGTCCCTGTGTTGCAGACTCCAACGCTGACACCATGTCTTTAACTGGAAGTACTGAAATAATTCAAAGGATTTAAACAAACATTTGTCTGCATCAACATTCTACCTTCTGTTAACTTCTTCTTCTTCCTCTTCTTCCTCTTCTTCGCCCTCACGTAACCGTAATGGTTGGCTGGGCGTAAAACACCAAGTTACTTACTTATTTCTTCTTCTTCTTCTTCTTCTTCATATACATTTTCTCTCTCTCTCTACTTACAAAAGAAGACGAGAAAGAAGAAAACATGCGTTTGGTTATCAATTTGCTGTCGATACGCAGCCTCTGTGGAAATTATATGCTTTCTGTCCACACTTTACTCCTAGCTGCTTCCGATGAACCATCAAGCATTCCAAATCCCGTCACTACATTGGAGACGACGACGGACCTGCCGGAAGACGACACGTCCACCTCCGGTCCTGACCACCCACAAGGCTCTTCACCTGGCCGCGTCCTCCGCTGTCTGTCCGACGTGTTACGATGCTGCTGCGGAATCGGCCGTCGTGGTGCTGCGGACACTTCGGACACGTTTTAGTAATGGACTTGCCGTCACACGAAACACTGACGAACTTCACACAAAGATTTCATGGAAGTGGTGGTGGGTATCAGGATAATTGTCCCTTCCGCCTTTCCGCCCTCCTACCTCTTCCAACCTTCCCCTCTTTCTCCCCCCCCCCCCCCCCCCCCCCGGGGAAAGCTGCCAGAAAACTGCCTTTTGTGTAAGTTGGCCAGAAAACTACCCTTTGTGTAACTTGGCCAGAAAACTGCCTTTTGTGTAAATTGGCCAGAAAACTGCCCTTTGTGTAACTTGGCCAGAAAACTGCCCTTTGTGTAAGTTGGCCAGAAAACTGCCCTTTGTGTAACTTGGCCAGAAAACTGCCCTTTGTGTAACTTGGCCAGAAAACTGCCCTTTGTGTAACTTGGCCAGAAAACTGCCCTTTGTGTAATTGCCAGAAAACTGCCCTTTGTGTAATTGGCCAGAAAACTGCCCTTTGTGTAACTTGGAAAAAACTCCCCTTTGTGTAATTTGGGCCCAAAAAACCCCTTTTTGTGTAATTGGCCAGAAAACTGCCCTTTGTGAAACTTGGGCCCCCCCCCCCCGAAACTTTTTTTTTTTTATCCTTTGTGTCTCTTTTTTTTCCCCCTGTCAGTGATGTGTGTGGGGCGTGCGTGCTGCATGCATGTGTGGGGTGTGTTTTTCCTCCTCTCTCTCTCTCTCTCTCTCTCTTCTTTTTTCCCCTTTTTTTTTCCCTTTTTTTTTTTTTTTTTGTCATAATAAGCATTAAATAACAATGTTCAAAAACTACAGGAACCCAAGGTACCTGTGTGCGTTTTTAAAAAACTCAAATTTTACATGTGTTTATTCCCTTTTGACTACGCCGGGGGCCTAATTGGGGTTTAATTAGCTACATGCATCAGTCGGAGGAGTGGTGTAACGCTGCCCCGGACCTGCTGACGTGTTGATTTTTGCAGTTTTTGTCCTCCCCGCAGTCCTTTCCCAAAGCTCCCCGTGATTTTCAAGGCCGCTCGCCCTGGGTGATTTATTTGTTGTTCACCTAAAAAAGAACTGAATCATTCCTTTTAGCTCAGGGGGGGTTTTTAAAACTGTGTCAGAAGAAAACCAAAAGAAAGTTCAAGCGAACGCTTACTTTTTCCCTGACACGGACACACATTTAAAGGGGGCATCATTCTGTTTGGGGTGTGGGGTTGTGTGTGTGTGTGTGTGTGTTTTGTGTGTGTGTGTGTGTGTGTGTGTGTGTGTGTTTTGTTTTGTGTGTGTGTTTGTGTGTGGTGTGTGTGTGGTGTTTTTGTGTGTGTGGGGTGTGGGGTGTGTGTTTTGGGAAAAAATTTGGAGTGTGTTTGTGGAGAGAGAACGAACAACAATTTTTTTTTAAAGGGGTAAAGGAATAAGTACAATATATTTTTTTTTCATCCAGCCCTCGGGCAAAAACAAAACAAAACAACAAAAAAAAAAATTATAAACTAAAATTCATTTTAACATTGAGAGAGAGAGAGAAAAGAAAAGAGAGAGAGAGAGGGAAAAAGGAGGAGAGAAAGAAGAAGAAGAAGAAAAACGACAGACAAAACAACAGACGACAACAGACAACAGCCCAGACAACAGACAACAGACGGACAAAAGAGACAGGGGACAGAGACAACAGACGAGACAGCAGAGACGAAGCAGAGACGAGACATAAAACACAGACAGACAAAAAGACGAAAAAAGACGACAGACAGCCGACAGAGAGTAAAAAAAGGCATGCATGTATGCATAATAACATATCTAACCCCTCATACTCACAAATTTTGAGAATAAAAATTTTCCCCAAATCTTTTAAATCAAAAAAATAGTGCACATACCCTTTAATCAATGTTTGTTGTGTTTTTTTTTCCCTTTAAGTACTTTTTAAAAATTTTTTTTTAAATGCTTTTTGATCTGACAAAATTTTAATTGATAATGGTAAATTGTTCCATGGGTTTTCCCCCCGGAATACATCAAGCTACATTTAAAAAAATCTAATCTGGGATTCAAAGTTTTTTGGGGAATGTCTTTTTCTGATTTGAATAAAATTTTAATTTTAGTTTTTGATGGTGCAAAACCCAGATACTATTTTATGCAAAATAATGCCTTTATTAAATTCTAATTTTAATTTTAGGGGAAGAACACCCAAAAGTTTATAGTCTTGAGCTGTCAAAGATGTGGATTTTAGAAGGGGTTTAATTTAAGGGCTCGCTTGTGAATACTAACAAGAGGTTTTAATGTTTTTTGCACTAGCAGAGTCCCAGAGTGTTGAAGCATAGTCAATGATTGGTTGGATAGTGCATGAAAAAATAGTTTTCGAGCATGAGCATTTAAAAAATGTTTAATTTTTGCGAGTTGATATAGCTTTTGAGAAACACGTTTGGTTAGTTCATTTACATGATTTGTCCAAGACAAATTATTATCAATAGTTACTCCTAAAACTTTATGTGTTGCTACTTCGACAATTTTCTCATTTCCAATATAAAGGGGCATGCGAGAAAATATGTTCTGGCGTTTTTGTCTTGTTGTTATGGTCATGTATTTGGTTTTGTACGAGTTTAGCGACATATGATTTAGTTCAGTCCATTGAAGAAGATTATTTATACTTTCTTGAAAACTAAGCAAAAGATTATTTAGGTTTGAGTGACTAGAATGGATAGTGGGTCATCACAAATAGTTCACATAAACTTTTATGAATAAGGGCAAGTCGTTTATGTAGAGAGAAAAGAGAAGCGGGCCTAACACTGAACCCTTTTGGAATACCGTATTTTACGGGAAGAAAATCGGATTTAATTGTGTTTATACAAACAAGCTGTTCTCGATTTGACAGAAATGAAAAAATTAAGTGCAGGGTGTCATTGGATAATCCATAAAGAGCTAATTTCCTCAAAAGTAGATCATGATCAATGACATCAAATGCCTTTGCAAAATCCACAAAAAGTACTCCTGTAAATTCATTGTTGTTTATGTTCTTATAAAAAGTATCAAATAATGTTGTAAGTGCGGTATGGCATGAGTGGTGTTCCCTAAATCCAGATTGGGTTTGGGGGGTATAAGTTCATTTGTTTTAAGATAGGATAAAAGGTGTTTGTTTAAAATGTTTTTTTTAGAGGTTTTGAAAGAACAGACAGAATTGAGATAGGTCTATAGTTTGAAGGGTCTTTGTTATCTCCTGATTTGTAAATGGGTATAACCTTAGCTTTTTTTTGAATGCTTTTGGAAAATAGTTTTTGTCTATGCAAAGATTATATATGTAGGTAACAGTCTCAGTTATGACGTGTGCAGACATTTTAATAATTTTGCCGTCTAGGTCATCCAAGGGCCCCGGGTTCCTGTCTGTTTTTAGTTGTAATAGGGCAATTTAACACTTCATATATTGCAATTGGTGGAATCGTTAAAGTAGAATTTGATATTTTTGATTCGCAAAAGCGTTTTAAAAAGCTTAAATAAAAAAGTTTTGATTTATCGTTGGTAATGATTTTGTCAGATACATTTTCAAAATGACTGTTTAGCTTATCGGGGGGTAATTCTTTGACTGTGACTTGAGGTTTTGATGCATCTTTTTTGTTAAAGTGTTAATGGCCTTCCAAATAGAGCGAGAATCATTTTTTTTAGGCGACTAAATTTTGAAAATATGTTTTTTTTTTGGGAAACACGTATTAAAGATGTCACTTTGTTCCTCTGCTTTTTTAATTCTTCGTGTTTCCTTGCTTTCAGTACCCCATCTCTTTGATGCATGGCCTCTTCTATCTCCTTTGACAACCATGGAGGTTTCCTTGTGTACTTAACACGCTTGGTCATAAAAGGCGCATGCTTATTATAAACAGAACTAAATGTTTTGTACCAAAAATCAAGAGCTTCTCGGGGTCTGTATACTGGTATACTTGTGAGAGTTGAGAGTGAACCAAGTCAAGCAAAAAAGCATCTTTGTCAAAATGAATAAAACATCGGTACTGTATTTCTTTATGTGCAGCTTTAGGAATTTTTACACCTTTTTTAAACCATGTAATGCAAATAGGTAAATGGTCACTACAACCACACACAGGGGAACATACTTCGGCAATATTTTGTTTGGTAGTAACATAAATATGATCTATCAAATTTTTAGAATTCGTAGTAATTCGAGTTGGTTTATCTATTAGTTGATGTAAGTTAAAATTTTCATACAGTTGATTCCATTTAATATGTGGCTTTAAAAGTTTTATGTTAAAGTCTCCTAGTAATATTATTTCTTTTGCTTCTAGACAAACGGCATCCATCATTAAAGTGAATCTATCAAACCAGTCAGTACGTTCGGAAGGGTTCCTGTATGTGAATCCCACGAGAATTGGTTTACTTCGCTTTAGACATACTTCTATCCAGATAGATTCAGTATTGTGTTGTTCTAGATGCGAGGCACGCTTTAGGTTAACTAAATGGGAAAAGTATAACAACAGACCTGTGTCTTTATGGGTTTTGGGGTCTAGGCGCATAACGTTGTAACCAGGCATTGATACGTCAGAATCAGATACATGATTTGATAATCGGGATTCTGCAAAACAAAATACATGAAAGTTTCTTCCAGAATTGAACAGAATTGAGGAGATATCAGTAAGTTTGTTAATGGCATGATTAATGTTTAAGTACCCTATTCTTAGTCCATCCTTAGATGGCCAGGTGTTTATAGTTATAGGCATAGTAACAAAGAAAAAGAAATAGTGAAACCTAAATTATGTACACTGTGGAGTAAAGTTAAAAAAATAACAATAAAAATAACAAAACAACACTTAATTACCGAAGTTAAGTAATGAACAATATGACACGCGTGTGTGTGAGAGAGAGAGAGAGAGAGAGAGAGAGAGAGAGAGAGAGAGAGAGAGAGAGAGAGAATGCAACTCGTGTCCTGTTTTATGTCTCTGCGTGTCTCAGCTTAGCTGTGGCTGTGCGTGTAAACATAATTATGAAGATGAAAAATGTTCGTGCGCGTGCTGCTAACCAGAAAATAGGCTGTAATGATGTGGGTGCTGAAGACGCTCTGGCAACTGTGAGTACGACAATGCCACCCAAGTCGAACAAAACATTTGGCATTGTAACGATTTCAGCGTTTCTCCACCTCCTCCTCCTCCTCCTTCTTCTCCGCCTCCTCCTCTTGTTCTGCTTGTTCTCTCTCTCTCTCTCTCTCTCCTCTCTCTCTCTCTCTCTCTCTCTCTCTCTCTCTCTCTCTCTCTCTCTCTCTCTTTGGGAGGCAGGAGAATATTCACTTACTTTTCAAAATTCATGTGCCTCCGACCTCTCCGTGCTCATAACCCTCCTACAGCCATTACCAGCAGCGCCCCCACCCTACCATATATATATATATATAATATATATGAGTGTGTGTGTGTGTGTGTGTGTGTGTGTGTGTGTGTGTGTGTGTGTGTGTGTGCGTGTATGTGTGTGTGTGTGTGTGTGTGTGTGTGTGTGTGTATGTGTGTGTGTGTGTATGTGTGTGTGTCGTGTGTGCGTGCGTGCGTGCGTGCGTGCGTGCGTGTGTGTATATGTGTGTGTGTGTGTGTGTGTGTGTGTGTGTGTGTGTGTGTGTGTGTGTGTGCGTGTATGTGTGTGTGTGTGTGTGTGTGTGTGTGTGTGTGTTGTGTGTGTGTGTGTGTGTGTGTGTGTGTGTGTGTGTGTGTGTAAAGGAGAAAATCAAAGAAAATCAACAAGTTGGCTTAAAAGTCCCAAATTTTCGGCACAACTGCATTCCTCGGGAGTTTATTTCTTACAACTGAACTTGTGTAGAAGTACATTTCACATAACGATTCTTCAAATACATATTATATATAACGAGGTTCATTTCGAAGTAAACAAAACTGAGATACTAAAGATATATATGACCCATTAATTTATTGATTGATGGTCGCTTATATAGCGCTATTCTCTGCTCTCTTGAGCAGACTCACTGCGCTCGCATGTGGTTCTACATGAGTGACTAGCTGTTTATAGGTTTTAGTTTTTGTTTTGTTTTTACTATCCACCGAAGTGGTGTACTTACAGCGCTGGCATGGCTGGTGCCACATGAAACTGCAGCCGTCTCGGCGCATGTTCTGTGTACAGCATACAACCATGCACCATGTCATTTCATGCAAAGCCACATACGTAAGGTTTATGCGTGTTTAGCTGTAACCTGCCACCTGCACTTTTGGCAGAATGACAAGGATCTCTTACGTGTTACTGCGGTAACACGGGGATGGAACGGATATCGAAATAAGAGTCAGCACAGAAAGCTGACCCTGGAGAAGAAAATTCTCCCGCCACTCCTGCAGGGATTCGAACCCGCTACCTTTCAATCACGAGTCCGGCGCTCTAACCACTGAGCTATCCCCACCCCCATGCCCGAGTATGTAGACCAGTCCATTTCTCCTTTACCCTCCGCGCTTTTTATTGTTATTAAAAATCCAAAAGAATGTTTTTAATTTGTGGCAGCTTTGCGTGGCGGCGACGGGTGCCTGCATGATAAGACAGGCCCCGCTATTAACAAATTAACTACTTGCTTGTTGTTGTTTTGTTTTGTTTTCTACACTTCGACCTAAAAGGTTTTTTGTTTTTGTTTTTAAATGTTAAAAAAATCCAAAAGAATGTTTTTAATTTGTGGCAGCTTTGCGTGGCGGCGACGGGTGCCTGCATGATAAGACATGCCCCGCTATTAACAAATTAACTACTTGCTTGTTGTTGTTTTGGTTTGTTTTCTACACTTCGACCTAAAAGTTTTTTTGTTTTTGTTTTTAAATGTTAAAAAAAATCCAAAAGAATGTTTTTAATTTGTGGCAGCTTTGCGTGACGGCGACTAGTGCCTGCATGATAAGACAGGCCCCGCTACAAGCAAACCGATGAATACGCTATAGCTAGGTGTCGCCTCGTGGATCCCTTGGACACGTGCCGACCACACGCGCCCCGCTACAAGCAAACAAGACAGGCCCCGCTACAAGCAAACCGATGAATACGCTATAGCTAGGTGTCGCCTCGTGGATCCCTTGGACACGTGCCGACCACACGCGGTCGGCTAAGTGTCAACTCATTGCCCTACACGCAGCGACCCGTGCAAGCCACCGCAAAAACACGAACTAGTACATTTTGCTTTATGTCCACAGAAGCGAGATGGCTTATTAGGGACGGGGACAGGGGGGGAAGGTGACGAAAGAGTGAAGGCTCGACCGCGGATACCGCCCGAAAAAGACCGGAGAGACCGTGGACCGCCGCCAGAATAATGGAAGTGTTAAGGCGGTGTCCCCTCGCCATTGCCCAGCGACTAGTGCACTGCGCAATTGCTGTTTCAACTGCCGTGCTGGGCAGAGTCACAAAGACAATGTCCGTTGCACTGCTGTTGAGGAACAACTCGAAGCGAAAGAAGTCCAACTTTCGCAGCCCAGCTCCACCTCCCTACTCTGGGCTAACTTGCAGGTCCAGCTCCACCTCCCTCCTCTAGATCTCTTGATCTTTTGATCTCGCCTGGAACCTTGAGTCAAAAAAAAAAACAAAAAAAAAAACACGCACTGCCATGGACCTATATATATATATAGGTCCATGCGCACTGCCACACACTCCGAGCAGCCACTTCGGTCTCACGTCTCTGCCCTACTTGTTTACGTCATAGCCTAGAAAAACTGACAGATCAGAGTCCGTTTTCTGCTCAGTGCACTAAAGGAAGAGGAGCAGAGACACTACATCGGGACTGTCGCTTGCATAGTGTCTCTGAGGGGAGTTGGAACTGGTTCAGCTGAGGACAAAAGAGTGCACACAGTCTCTGGTCAATTTGAGCGCTAGGACCAAAAGAGCGCGTGCCTAGGAGAAAGAGAGAGAGAGAGACAGAGACAGAGACAGAGAAGGTGTGGGCTTGAGGTCGGGAAAGGAGGGAGGCGGGAGGGGGGGGGGGGAAGGGGACACGTTTAGGTACATGTCAGATCGGACCACCGAATTGCTTGATACATTTAACAGCCACTTTCTACAAAAAGTATCGTACAATGTCATTTTCGTGCATATATATTGATATAGATATATATACCTAGCTATATCATGTTCATCAGTCTTACATAATTATTTGCTTGAGGGTTTTCAGAACCATTGCAGGATCGAGAGATTTCGTTTTGTTTGTACTGCATTTATACACAAAGAATTCGGCATCGGTTCTTGTTTAGTTCTGTTTTTCGACTTGTTGGAAGGCTTGTAATGCGTCTGTTGAGCGTACACGGTGAAATTTTCCAGTACCATTCTACCACAGTTAAAGCTTTGCTGTTGTAGTTCATTACCGTTGACTTCATGATATAATCATTCAAATGTGTCCATGATAATCTTGTCTGCTCTACGAGACTGTTTCTGTATCTGTCTTCAACGTTTCTTAAATGGAATAAAATGACTAAAAAATAAATAATAATCAGCT
>JABMCL010000650.1:402500-410000 GCA_018857735.1 Alviniconcha marisindica
AGAAAGCAGAGGCGAGTGGGGAGTGGGGGGGGGGGGGGGGGGGGAGGGGGGGGGGGGGGGGGGGGGTGATAAGCAACTTAATACATGACTGTCGTGTACTACAAGTTTAGAGTTGCAGGTTTGTGTTGTCGCGAGTTTCCCGTTGCCCATAGAACCACCGTCTCTGCGGATGGCTGTTGCGTATTCACTGCACACAAGAGTATCTGAGTTATGGCCGACTTTATCGGTTGGTGCGGCACTAACAGCACGTCTCCGTACCCCGTTTCCACCCAGCTAATCGATCTCACCAGTTAAAGCAAGGAGGGGCGTGGAAGTGTAGGTGGGGCGCGAGAAGGGAGGGATTGCTTCGGCGAACAAGGACCGTTGACGAAGACGAGTTCTAAAAGCGCTTTCGTCACGCAACGGCTGTTTCGACGGTGCGGGGAACGAAACGTTTAATTAGCTCTTTACTGCGGTTGCAAACCGATTGGAGTAAAGCTGCTCCCGGCGAAGTGTTCTGTCTGTCGTGCTTCGTGATCAGATCTGTCGACAGTTTGTGTCTGTGGTAGCAGGTCATCTGGAAGCAACCATGCTAGAAACTACAAGGCTAACGGTTGGATAACGGCTTAACGGTGAATGCCTGGATAGAAAAGTGGAAATCAATGCTTCACCGGACTTCCTTCCACTTCTCAATTCTGTGAACACACGATTTTGTTTTTATGTGAGAAAAGAAAATCTTCAGTGTCCGCCAGTAACTTCGATGTGTTTTTCGCGTGAGTAAAGGCAGGTCTTAATTTGTATCCTTTCTCGTAACCTCATTTCCAAAATAGTATCCTTCATAGTTCAAGGCAAATGAACCTCTAACCTCTAACCAAAGTCACGCCTATTTAAAACCCCATTTCTAAAACCGTATCCTTCGTAGTTCAAGGCAAATGAACCTCTAACTAGGCCACGCTTATTTAAAACTCCATTTCTAAAGCTGTATCCTTCATAGTTCAAGGCAAAGGAACTTCTAATCTCTAAATAGGCCAGGCTTATTTAAAACCCCATTTTTAAAGCCGATACAGTTCAAAGCAAATGAACCTCTAACTAGGCCACGCTTGTTTAAAACCCCATTTCTAAAACCGTATCCTTTATAGTTCAAGATAAGTGAACCTGTGATCAAAGACCAGCATTTCGTTTAACCCCTTCACTGCCCCAGCTTGTAACATTTCCGGGCTGAAAGACGCACGGACACGCCTGCAAACAGGATATTTTCCGGTCCTGTAGCACGTCTACTTTCAATGTTATGCCTTTTGATGAAAATCTTTTTACTTTAAACGCATACCCGCCTGAACACACACACACACACGCACACACACACGCACACACACACGCACGCACACACACACACACACACACACACACACACACACACACACACACACACACACCACACACACACACACACACACACGCACCACCACGCACCACACACCACACACACACACACACCGGACACACACACACACACACACACACACACACACACACACACACACACACAC
Organism: Alviniconcha marisindica; assembly: GCA_018857735.1. Lineage (NCBI taxonomy): Eukaryota > Metazoa > Mollusca > Gastropoda > Provannidae > Alviniconcha > Alviniconcha marisindica. The sequence continues at coordinate 404,027 of JABMCL010000650.1, forward strand.
ACACACACACACACACACACACACACACTGTGCGAAAAAGAAATCGCAAAAGCTTAAAGGTTTCAAATTTCGTACTTTTATTGATCGTTTTCAAATGACATCATGGCAGTGAAGAAGTTAAGACCACATTTCTAAAACCGTATCATTCATAATTTCAATAATTATTAATAAACCTAAAATAAAGAGCAACCCTCAGTTAAGACCACATTTCTAAAACCGTGTCTTTCATATTTTCTATATTAATGAAGCTCTAACCAAAGACCATCCCCATTTAAGACTACGTTTCTAAAACTCTATCTTTCATAGTTCAATGTAAATTAACCTATGACCAAAGATCATCCTTCTTTATATACTTCATAATTTCAGTATCAATGAACCTCCAACCAAACAGTGGTCTTTGATCAAGGAGTGCACTCTATTATAATTATGGTCCCCAACGTGTATTAATAACTTTACGGCAAAATGGACCCTTATTGTCTTTGGCTATTGTCATCAGCGCTGTCTTTTCACATCGACTTACGAAATGATACATCACTGTGATACACATTAAGGCTACAGCTGATGCAGTGATCCAGACTCCACATGCAAAGAACAGCAAGAACAGCCGAGGAGGGTTCCAGACTTCCAGGGTCTTTCTGCCTGCTGCACGAAGGATGTTTCGCTCGGTGGACGACTGTTGCTAACTGATGCCTGGCACGATGTAGGTAAGTTCATCTGCAGACTAATGGATTTGCAAACCTGGAGTTTCTGAACTTAATTCCATGACTTGACTTGACTTGACTTGACTTGATATGGGTGAAGCCATAACCAGACACGTCTCCACATGTATTAAAAGAGGATTTTGACCAGTATAAGTGCCCTGTTCGTATTTCAAGTCTACAAAAACAGGTAACCTTTAGACGCCATGAAAATCAAACAAGACGGTAACTGAGTTCGCGTGGTTCTTTTAGCCTCTGTAGTTACCGTTTATGCTGGATTCTTCTTCTTGTTCACTCACACACACCTGTATGCACGCGCACACACGCACGCACGCACGCACACACACACACACGCACGCACGCACGCACGCACACACACACACACACACGTACACACACGCACCCCCCACACACATGCACACACACACGTACACAGACGCACCTCCCCCACACCCACACCCACACACACACACACGCACACTCACACATACACACATGCACACTCACACACACACACACACACACACACACACACACACACACACACACACACACACACACACACACACACACAACACACAACAACAACAACAACAACAACAACAACAACAACAACAACAACAACAACAACAACAAAAGTTAAAAAGAATGCTAAGTTCAATGGGACAATACAAAGCGCGTGTCCCATTAAAATTAGCGTTCTTTTTTAACCGTTTGCCTGCTTGGAACTAATGATTCTGAACTAGAACGAGAACGTTGTGGCTGCAAAAATTGATTTGCACATTACCAGAGACACAAATTTGCAACGGCAACTCTCAAAATCTGGTAGTGACCGCCAGTGTGAAACACGGACCCATGGTCCCGAAAACGGCAATACAACCCACCCCCTCGAGTGGTTTGTAAAACGGCTCTTGAAGTGTCATTCACGTACTCCACCTGACAAATTGCGGCGATTAAGGCCATGGGTATTGTCAGTCAAGTCGGAGAGGATGTCCTTGGTGTACCTGTAGGCTGCATCAGCTGATGGGATTGAGACGTTGGGTGTTGTCAGTTATAAATCGCACAGATAATGATTTATGCAAGTCCGCGTTCGTTGAGGCTGGAGTGTGATAGCGCCATTGTTGTTTAGTGAAGTGAGTGTTTGTGTGTGTGTGTGCGTGTGCGGGTGTGTGGTGTGTGCGTGTGTGTGTGTGTGTGTGTGTGCGTGTGCTGTGTCGGCGTGTTGCGTGTGTTGTGTGTGTGTGTGTGTGTGCGCGCGTGCGTGTGCGTGCGTGCGTGCGTGGTGTGCGTGCGTGCGTGCGGGGTCGTGCGTGCGTGCGTGCGTGCTGGGGGTGCGTGTGTGGCGTGCGTGCATGGTGTGTGCGTGTGTGTGCGTGCGTGCTGTGCGTGCGTGCGTGCGTGCGTGTGTGCGTGGTGCTGCGTGCGTGGTGTGTGTGTGTGTGTGTGTGTGTGTGTGTGTGTGTGTGTGTGTGTGTGTGTTGTGTGTGTGTGTGTGTGTGATGTGTAGTGTGTGTGTGTGTGTGAGAGAGAGAGAGAGAGAGAGAGAGAGAGAGAGAGAGAGAGGGGGAGTTTCTTTGTTTCTTTCTTCTTCTTCATCTCCTAATGCCACGCAACCCCTAACCTCCAGCAACCCCCTTGACCTTCAGCATAATGAAGGAGGTCGATTCACGTAAGAAAGACGAAAAGAAGGAGGAGGAGAAGAAAGAATAAGAACAAGAAAGAAATTACGCCAGCAGTAACAATTACGTCACTGCTGATAAAGGGGAATAACCTTAGTTTCATTTCTTGTGAGTACCAATGAAATTTATTCGTGGTACATCGAAACACATTGATATCAGAAAACACGTGAGCTGTACAACAAAGAAAACGGATTTTGTGAGTACATCCTTGAACGCTGAACACGGGATCGTTACAACATATTTTACAGGGCACAAAACGAACGACTGGCGGTGAGTAAGGAGATGTACTGAAGATCAGTGATGATCAGACTGATTCATCCAGCTCTCTCTCTCTCTCTCTCTCTCTCTCTCTCTCTCTCTCTCTCTCTCTCTCTCTCTCATATCGCTTAGTTTCACAGTACTTGGGGCCCAGGAACATAAAGAAATCACTCGCTGGCCTATCAGAGAGAAACGAGATGGAGTGTATGGCGGAATCATTATACACACAGAGAGATGGAGCGGCAGGGTTTCGCTGGACGGAAGTATACTGACTGAGACGGGTAGTTGGCTGGTAAATTAAGCCTGTAATTGTGTCCAGGGCAAGCGCCTGTGGAGACGAGAAACGGAGGTGGCTCTAGCATGGTGGCTATAATAGCCTACTTGTACGGTTCTAGCTGTAGCGGGAGATTTCCTACCGGCCGCCACGCTACGCTCCCACGTACGTAAGCCGCTTACCTCCGCAGTGGCCTTAGTGTGTGTGTGTGTGTGTGTGTGTGGCCGTCCAAGCCTGGAGACAGCTAGCTAGCCCAGTGCTTCACTACAACTCGGCAACACTTCCAGCCTGTCACTGGGCCCCAGGCATGTCTGGCCTTGCGTTCAGGATCAAATGATCACAGCGCAAACTGACACATGAAGTCAGTCTCGCTGACATAGAGCGGTATGACTATGTCGGCACACCGTACAAAGGCGAGCGTTCAGGATCAAATGATCCCAGCACAAACTGACACATGCCGTCAGTCTCGCTGACATAGTGCGGTATGACGTGGCTATGTCTGGCCTGCGTTCAGGATCAAATGATCACAGCGCGAACTGACACATGCAGTCAGTCTCGCTGACATAGTGCGGTATGACTATGTCTGGCCTGCGTTCAGGATCAAATGATCACAGGCGAACTGACACATGAGTCAGTCTCGCTGACATAGTGCGGTATGACTATGTCTGGCCTGCGTTCAGGATCAAATGATCATAGCGCGAACTGACACATGCAGTCAGTCTCGCTGACATAGTCCGGTATGACTATGTCGGCACACCGTACAAAGGCGAGCATTCAGGATAAAATGATCCCAGCACAAACTGACATATGGAGTCAGTCTCGCTGACGTAGTGCGGTATGACTATGTCTGGCCTGCGTTCAGGATCAAACTATGTCTGGCCTGTGTTCAGGATCAAATGATCACAGCACAAACTGACACATGCAGTCATCTCGCTGACATAGTGCGGTATGACTATGTCGGCACACCGTACAAAGGCGAGCGTTCAGGATAAAATGATCCCAGCACAAACCGACACATGAAGTCAGTCTTGCTGACATAGTGCGGTATGACTATGTCGGCACACTAAGGCGAGCGTTCAGGGTAAAATAATCACAGCACAAACTGACACATGCTGTCAGTCTCGCTGACATAGTGCATGGCTATGTCGGCACACAAAGGCGAGCGGCGTTCAGGATCAAACTGTAGTGATACCTGTACAGCAAAGCATGCGTTCGGGATCAGCATATAGTGACAATTCAGCGCCAATCAGCACACAAAGTGACAATTAAGCGCCAATCGGCAGCACACAAAGTGATAATTCAGCGCTAATCAGCACACAAAGTGACAATTCAGCGCCAATCAGCACACAATGTGACAATTCAGCGTCATTCGACACCACACAAAGAGACAATCAGCACACAACGTGACAATTCAGCGACAATAAGTACACAAAGTGATAACGGTGAAAATTAGCGCATTAAGGACACCAGTGACAATCAAAATATAAAATAACAAGAGTGATATTCAGCACACAAAGTGACAACAATGAGAATTAGCACACATAAGGACAACAGTGACAATCAGCACACAGAAGGACAACGGTGAAAATTAGCATACAAAGTTACAACAGCGACAATCGACACACAAAGCGACAATAGTAACAATTAGCACATAAGGACAACACTGACAATCAGCACACAGAAGCGCAACACTGACAATTAGCATGCAAAGTAACAACAGTGACAATTAGCACGCAAAGTAAATACAGTGACAATTAGTACACAAAGTGACAACAGTGATAATTATCACACAAAATGACAACAGTGACAATCAGCACACAAAGTGACAACAGTGACAATCAACACAGAAGGACAACAATGACAATCAAAGCGACAACACTGACAATAACACAGAAGGACAACACAATGCACAATGAACACAAAGCACAAAACAGTACAATTAGCACATAAGGACAACATGACAATCAGCACAGAAGGACAACAGTGACAATTCAGCACACAAAGTGACAACAGTGACAATTGCACAGAAGGACAACAGTGAAAATTTTCACAGAAGGACAACAGTGACAATCAGCACAGAAGGACAACAGTGACAATCAGCACACAAAGTGACAACAGTGACAATTGTCACAGAAGGACAACAGTGACAATATCACAGAAGGACAACAGTGACAATCAGTACAGAAGGACAACAGTGACAATCAGCACACAAAGTGACAACAGTGACAATTGTCACAGAAGGACAACAGTGACAATTATCACAGAAGGACAACAGTGGCAACCAGCACACTAAGTGACAACAATGACAATCAGCACAGAAGGACAACCGTGACAATCAGCACTCAAAGTGACAACAGTGACAATTATCACAGAAGGACAACAGTGACAATCAGGACATAAGGACAACAGTGACAATCAGCACACAAAGTGACAACAGTGACAATCAGCACACAAAGGGACAGCAGTGACAATCAGCACACAAAGGGACAGCAGTGACAATCAGCACACAAAGGGACAACAGTGACAATCAGCACACAAACTTAGTCTACACAATGACAACAATCACAGTCAGCACACACACGTAATGTAATGTCCATTCACCGAGCGTGATATAAGAACCTCCACACACGCAAAATGTGATCACGGTGTCGGAAAAAGAAAATAGATATGCACAAACAAACAAAGAAAAAGCACCTTAAGCAAAACGAAAGCAAACGAAACAAATTAATGCACAATTAACTCGCTGACATCGGGTTTCGGACGAGAAGCTAACCCACCCAAAACTATGTATCCGGAAACGCCAACACGAACGCCAAATTCTTGCGGTCGAAACTGCACGGTGACAAATCATTTGATATTCTCGCCATTGTTCGGTTTGGTCTCCGAACATAATTATGGCCAGCTTCTGTCACAAAGAAGCTAACGTTTTTCCCATTTTCCTCGTGATTCTAAATCATGATGCGTGCTTCTTGTTTGTTTGTTTGTTTGTGTGTGGGGTGGGTGGGGGGGGGAGGGGGTGTGTGTGTGTGTGTGTGTGTGTGTGTGTGTGTGTGTGTGTGTGTGTG
>JABMCL010000650.1:427500-430000 GCA_018857735.1 Alviniconcha marisindica
TCTCTCTTCACACGCACACACACACACACACACACACACACACACACACACACACACACACACACACACACACACACACACACACACACACACACACACACACACACACACACACCACACACACACACACTTCTAAACGTGCGGTTCCGAAAGAGGGTACAGGTAATCAAAGACTGCTGTGGTGATCACTGCCTGTAGCGACTTCGCTCCCCACGACCGATCAAAAACCAAAAAGGTCACGTGTAAGTGTAATGCACACTCATCGTGGGGGTGACAGTAAGGGTAGCGTTAGGTAAAGACTCCCCCCCCCCCCCCCCCCCTCCTCCCCCCACTCATCTTCGCCTGGCATTCCGGCCCAGGCCAGTACCTTGTGAGAGACACTTTCCAGTCTAAAGGGGAACTGAACTGAACAGCACGTGGCCCGTCCCTAATAAGCCTTATGGTTTCTGTGGACGTTAAGCACCATGTTTACTAGCAGCACGTGGCCACTGACATTGCTGGTAGAAAAGGAATGAAAAATAGACACCCCGCAGCAGTTTTTCGCTCGATTTTTCGCCCCGTTTGCTAAACATCGCTGTTTGAAAGTTGCCTCTTTAAAGGAACTGGCCTCAGTTCCTGCGGGGAGGAAACACGAAAATTCTTTGTAAGAGATTTGGCTAGTTCAGTCATCATTTTGCTGGCGGGCCTATCGTATTTCACACGGACAATCAACTACGTGTGACACAAGATCCAAGCACATAAAAGGTTCTAATTAACGCTTATTTATTAGGACACAAAAACACAATCTGCAAATGTTCGGGGTAATCCCCTTTGTCAAGCTACAAAACGACACTTAAACAACAAATGTTCGGGGTAATCCCCTTTGTCAAGCTACAAAACGACACTTAAACAACAAATGAACGATAAAAAATAAATTTAAAAAAAGATGAAAAATGAGATGAGAAGCGAAATAACTTGTTGTTTTCCTGTCCAGTGCTTGGAAGAGATTTTCGGGGTAATCCCGAGTGTCAAGTGGTGTGACATGTGTGACAGTCTTGTGCCATGGATACACACTACATACTCGGCCATTTTTCTACTTGTAATGCTAATAGGCGTTGTCGTTCTTGTGATATTTCTGACGTTTCTGTGCAAGTCTGTCTGATATCGTATGAATGCGACTTCCAGGCCTAAAATGGACGATCGGGACATTGATGGTGCAGGCGAGTTTGATGTGAGGCTGTATACTAGCTGTGTCTGCATGGATTGTTTTTTGTTTTTGTTTTTGTTTTTTGTTTTGTTTTAATAGACTACTGTTATTAACCCTTTCACTGCCAGGATGTCACTTGAAAACAACCAACAAAATTGCAAAATTTGAAACCCTTAAGCATTTTTATCTTCTTTTTCGCACAGGCATGTGAAAGGATTCTCATCAAAACGCATAGCACTGAAAGTAGACGTGTTATAGGACCGGAAAATATCCTGTTTGCAGGCGCGTCCGTGCATCTTTCAGCCCGGAAATGTTACAGGCTGGGGCAGTGAAGGGGTTAAAAAAAGAAATATAAAAAAAAAACATGTACTGCACACTGACATGTTGCATGCATGTGCTCAGTGGTGTAGGCCTGTCCGTGTTCGTAATGTTTAGCGTTGTAAGAGTATTGGTGTATATTTTATGAAGATGAGGGTGCAGATTCTGTGCACGGACTGCAATTGTGTTTAATAATAGTGCAGAGGCGCAAAACCGAGTTTGTCAGTAGCTAGACCATGCTGCTATTTATTGTATCTCGTCCACTGGTGTTTGAAGGGCTCCATCAGGGTACACAATCCAGTTGGAGGCTTCACAGAGGGAGAGTTCGTTATTTGGTCATAATCCAGCACTGGTGTTTGAAGGGCTCCATCAGGGTACACAATCCAGTTGGAGGCTTCACAGAGGGAGAGTTCGTTATTTGGTCATAATCCAGCACTGGTGTTTGAAGGGCTCCATCAGGGTACACAATCCAGTTGGAGGCTTCACAGAGGGAGAGTTCGTTATTTGGTCATAATCCAGCACTGGTGTTTGAAGGGCTCCATCAGGGTACACAATCCAGTTGGAGGCTTCACAGAGGGAGAGTTCGTTATTTGGTCATAATCCAGCACTGGTGTTTGAAGGGCTCCATCAGGGTACACAATCCAGTTGGAGGCTTCACAGAGGGAGAGTTCGTTATTTGGTCATAATCCAGCACTGGTGTTTGAAGGGCTCCATCAGGGTACACAATCCAGTTGGAGGCTTCACAGAGGGAGAGTTCGTTATTTGGTCATAATCCAGCACTGGTGTTTGAAGGGCTCCATCAGGGTACACAATCCAGTTGGAGGCTTCACAGAGGGAGAGTTCGTTATTTGGTCATAATCCAGCACTGGTGTTTGAAGGGCTCCATCAGGGTACACAATCCAGTTGGAGGCTTCACAGAGGGAGAGTTCGTTATTTGGTCATAATCCAGCACTGGTGTTTGAAGGGCTCCATCAGGGTACACAATCCAGTTCGAGG
>JABMCL010000650.1:435000-442500 GCA_018857735.1 Alviniconcha marisindica
TTGCACCTTTATTCACCTGACTTTTTTCTTCAATCAAAACAGCTTCCTCTTCATAAAAATTATATCCACTGGCCCTCTTCCCCTTCTCCCTTCCCGACAAGTAAACAAAGACTGATTTTGGTTTTCAGTCATTCGTTTTGTGCATCGGTAAGTTATTATCTTCTTCGTCAGGCTGATCAGACTTCTTATGGTCATCAAAACCGGAGGGCGAACGACGAAATCGTTCAAATTATAACCATCAGTCGAATGTAGTTAGGACAATTCTCATTTAACCTGAACATGTGCTCTCAGCCACGTGTACCTGTAGCTCTTGTTCCGCTGCAGACATACTCTTAACCATCAGTTTATTTCCGGTGTGCATCTGATATACTGCTGCAGGTGTACGTCTGTCCATTATTCTACTGCAGATGTACATAACCACTGTTTCTGCTGAAGGTGTATCATTCTGACCTTTTACTGCAGATGTGATGTTGGCTAACATTCTAGTACAGACGTAATATCAAATTATTATTCTACTGCGGCTGTACACCTCTTACTCTATTATAGGTGTACATCTAGCTCTTGTTCTACCGCAGGTGTACACATAACTACTATTCTAATGCAATGGCATATCGAACTGTTACTTTTCTCGAAGTGTGCAACTAACTGTTATTCTGCCACAAATGTACACACATTTATTATTCTACTGCAACATTACACCTAGCTTTTCTTCTGCTGTAAATGTATACCTATTAATCTGCTCTGTCTGCGTGTATGACATATACCTAACTAATACTCTACTGTAGGCGTTTCATCCAAAGAAACGAGTCTTGCTCCGCTCGTTAGCTGTAAACAATTATGATTCATTTGCTCCACTTCAGGAACGTTTGACACGGGCCCAGCCCAGCTGGACCACCGGGGCAGCATCCGGAGGGGGGACATCGAGCTGCCCATTGTCGACGAGCCCAGCGTCCGGCAAAACTCCACCAGCGTTTCGCACAACGACTCCGGCGTTTACAGCCAGAGTCCGGCCTCCAAAGAGCGGTCCTCGTCCCTCGTGGAAAGCCGGGAGCTTCCGGAGAAGGCCGGAGATGAAGAGAGCCCTCGCTACGTCGATCACAACAAGCTCTTCCCTGAGGCCCCCAAGGATCGGTGGGAGGACCGCGAGAGCTTTGTGAATGGGGCTTCAGACGGTAGTGGTTCGCTAGGGACACCAAAGAGAAAGGCGGTTAGAGACGGTGATGGGGGTGGTTCTGTTTCTCCACGCAACGCCGAGCGTGGTTTGAAAGCGGAGGGAAACCACAAAGACGTAAAAACGCCAAGACATAAACCTCATGATTACGAGAGAACCTCGCTGAATCATGATAGATCCAACAAAACAGAAAGTGGCCGAGGCGAGAAAGACCCAAAGTCCGGTTCGAAACCGCCGGACCAAGCGCAGGAAGTAGGTCTTACAACACCAGCTAACAGCACCTCCCATCCAGACTCAACCAAACCTGCCGCATCTGATGTAAAGGACAAGGACCAACAGGCGGCCAAGAGCACGGCTTTGGCGAGGTTAAAGGCGAAGGGAGGACCGAGCGAGAACTCGCCCAGCAGCACCGCAGGAAAACAGCCGAAGAGGGCACCCGATGCTGCCAAGGGGCAGCATTCCCCGAGAGAGCAGCAGAATGGACTTCAGCAACATCAGATCAAGCCAGCACCCCAGCAGCAGCAAGAACAACAACAGCAGCAGCAGCAGAACAAGCAAATACCTATAACTGTACAAAACAAACCTTCCAAATCTCAACCCAAAGAAAACAACGACAGCACGACCAAAGCATTGTCTTCCAACGCAGTTCGCTCGGCAGGACCCGTACAAACGCAGCAGCAGCAGCAACAACAACAACAACAACAACAGCAGCAAAAGCAACAGGAACCAATCACGGACAAAGACACAGACACGGACCACAGATCTCCGCGGTCAAAAGACAAGGACGAAAATAAGGACACAACGTTGCCATCCGGTACAGCCCCTTCGGCTGTGCCCGAGAACTTCCATCAGGCGTTTCTGGAGCAGACGCCTCTTGTGCAACCAAACCCGTTCCTTTTGTCAACGCATGAAGGTTCTGCCCCTCCCCAAGGTCATCTCCAAAAGAGCCCAAACAGCAAGGGCTCCAACGCGTCCTCTAAGACAGCAGACGTCTCCAAGGAGACAAAAGACAGCAAAGGAACTACACCGTCTGGGCAGAAAGCAGCGGCAATAGCAACAGAGAAGTCGTCATCCGGGAACGATTCTACAGAGTCCAGTCCCAGTACCGATAAGTCCAAGTCCAAGTCCCAATCCCAATCCACCATGTCGACCATGGCAGAGGGACCGCGGAGGGGAGGAGGGGACTCATTATCTGAGGTGAGTTACTTTCGATTCCCGTAAAAGTAGGTTAACAAACCAGTCAATAAATCAATCAAGCGCTCAATCAACGAGCGAGATTAACGAGGCGTGGCAGCATTGTAGGTACCACTAGAGCCGGAGCACGGTTGTGGAATGAGAAGACGTGCTTGCTGTTGTGTTTCACGAGGTGTTACTCTGCAGCTGTTCACGAGTGACGCTGCTGCAGGTAGGAGTTGAGTGGGACCGTGCAGTGCAGTCACCGAGGAACGACAAGACGTGTTGTGCTAAACGATAAGACACTTTTTACAAGGCGAGTGTGACACAGTTGCAGGTAACACTAGAAAAAGACCTCTTTTTTTGTTTGTTTTTGTGCTTCGTTTTCATTTGTGGAACGAGTTGACATGCTGTGTTTAACGAAGTGTGATAATTATTGCTGCAGGAAACGCTGGAGCGGGACCAGTTCCTGAGGCACCAGAAGACGTTTTGTGTTTAACGAAGTGTGACACAGCTACAGATAACACTGGAGCGGTGTTTGACAAAGTGTGATACTGCTGCGGGTAGCACTTGCGTGGTGTTTAACGTATTGATACTCCTGCGGGTAACACTGGACGGTGTTTAACGAGATGTGAAGTTGCCACAGGTAGCACTGGAGCGGTGTTTAACGAGATGTGACGTTGCTGCAGGTAACACTGGAGCGGTGTTTAACGAGATGTGACGTTGCCACAGGTAGCACTGGAGCGGTGTTTAACGAGATGTGACGTTGCTGCAGGTAACACTGGAGCGGGACCAGCTGCTGAGGAAGGAGAAGACGTACTGTGTTTAACGAGGTGTGACAATGACGCGGGTAAAACTTGTGTTTAACGAGGTGTGACGTTGCTGCAGGTAACACTGGAGCGGGACCAGCTGCTGAGGAACGAGAAGACGTACTGTGTTTAACGAGGTATGACAATGACGCGGGTAACACTTGTGTTTAACGAGGTGTGACACTGCTGCAGGTAACACTGGAGCGGGACCAGCTGCTGAGGAACGAGAAGACGTACTGTGTTTAACAGGTTGACAACTGACGCAGGTAACACTTGTGTTTAACGAGGTGTGACGTGCTGCAGGTAACACTGGAGCGGGACCAGCTGCTGAGGAACGAGAAGACGTACTGTGTTTAACGGGAGCGGGTATTTGTGTTACGAGGTGTGCGTTGCTGCAGGTAACACTGGAGCGGGACCAGCTGCTGAGGAACGAGAAGACGTACTGTGTTTAACGAGGTGTGACGTTGCTGCAGGTAACACTGGCGGGACAGTGCTGAGGAACGAGAAGACGTACTGTGTTTAACGAGGTGTGACGTTGCTGCAGGTAACACTGGAGCGGGACCAGCTGCTGAGGAACGAGAAGACGTACCAGCAGCGCATCCTGCAGCTGGAGGAGGAGGTGAAGTCTGCGGTGAAGCAGAGCCAGGAGCTGTCGTCAGAGAACAGGCAGCTGCGGAACAGGGTTGAGGCCTTCGAGACCAAGGCCTATGGGGGTACGGCCTCCTCTGTCTCTCTGTCTGTCTCTGTCTCTCTGTCTCTGTCTCTCTGTCTCTGTCTCTCTCTCTCTTTCTCTCTCTCTCTCTCTCTCTCTCTTCTTCTCCTCTCTCTCTCTCTCTCTCTCTCTCTCTGTCTCTGTCTCGTCTCTGTCTCTGTCCTCTGTCTCTCTCTCTCTCTCTCTCTCTCTCTCTCTCTCTCTCTCTCTCTCTCTCTCTCTCTCTCTCCTCTCTCTCTCTCTCTTCCACACACACACACACACACACACACACACACACACACACACACACACACACACACACACACACACACACACACACACACACACACACACACACACATCAATAATATTAATATTTCATTTCTTCTCTAGGGTCTTACCGACATTAACGATGCTCACATGCTGGATGTGTGCCAGGTTCGCTGGAGGTGAAAGAGCTGAGACGGGAGAAGCAGGACCTGGTCGCCATGGTGGCCAAGCTGACGGGAGAGAAGCAGCAGGTGGAGTTCGACAACGAGCGGCTGAAGTCGAAGCTGTCCGAGATGGACAGCAAGACCAAGCAGTGGGACGCGCTGTACGTGGAGAACAACAAGCTGAAGACCAAGCAAGCGGAGCTGGAGAAGCGAATCCAGGACCTGGAGAAGGAGAAGCAAGGACTTCACAACAGTGTCAAAACCGCAGAGTCGGCGCAGATGGACAAGGTGGCTGCCGTTCAGAACGAGAACAAGAAGCTGCAGGCCGAACTGATCAACCTGCAGACGAAGAACAGTTCGATAGAAAGGAAAGTGGAGCGGCTGGAGGCAGAAAACAAAGAGCTGGCTGGCAGGATGGAGCAGAAGAAGACCGAGCTGGACGAGCTCATGAGAGCCATGAAGACGGAGACGAACGTGGAGATGGAACTAAAAGAAGCCAACACTGAACTAGAATTCGCGAAGAACAAGATCGCGGATTACAAGAAAGAACTGGACGAGGTGAACCACAGGTACGAAGTGCTGGAAAAAGAGAAAGACTCTGCCAAGAGCGCACTGCGACTCAAAGAGTCGGAGATGAAAAGCGTGAAGGCCAACTTAGAGGATAAGGACACGCAGGTGGCCGAGCTGAAGCGGCAAGTGGACGCGGCGAAGCGTAACGTCAAACGGCTGGAGGACGACCTGGAAGACACGAAGCAAGTGGAGAAAGACTCCGTCAACATGAAGGCCAGGATACGGTCCCTGAAGAACGAAATCGAGGACAGCCTAGCGGCCAACCACAAGATAAAGCAGGAGAGGACGGAGGCCAGGCTGGAGGCGGACCGCCTCAACCGCGATCTAGCGACGATGTCGGAAAACATGTCGGAGGCGCGGCGCTACATCAAGAAGCTGGAGAGCGAGCGAGGGTCCCGGGACAAGGTAGAGGAGGAGCTGAAGGCCCGCAAGCAGCGCGAGCAGGAGCTGGAGCGGCAGCTGTACGACCTGAACGTCCGCAACGAGCAGCTGAAGGAAGAGGGTCCGCGAGTTGGAGGAGGACAAGGAGGAGCTGATGAAGAACCGCGGCGGGCTGCTGGAGGTGGAGCTGGTCAACAAGAAGCTGCAGGAAGACAACAAGAAGCTGCGCCAGATGGTGGTGGAGCGCAACATGGAGCTGGCCCAGCGCCAGTCGGAGCGCAACGCGCTGGTCAACCGCGTGGACATGCTGGAGCGCAAGCAGAACGACTCGGACATCAAGGTGCAGCAGCTGAAAGGCTGGGTGGACAACGTGCACTCCTACGCTGCCGTGCCTGCCGTGCCTCCCCACGAGCCTCACCAGCACGCTGTCGTCGCCCTGCCCCCCGTCCCGTCTCAGGCCGTGCCGAACCTGTCCAAGGCGGCAAGGGGCGGGGCAGGGGGCCGAGCGAGGCGGAAGAAGGGCCAGCAGCAAAGGCAGCAGCACGAGTTGAACAGGAGCTGGGAGGACCTGAAACTGCTGAAGACGGAGCAGGCGGACAGTCTCAGGACGACGCCCAGTCTTCCCGCTGTGCTGGACTCCAAGATGGTGCAGGCGCCGGTGCCTGCTCACGGAGGCTACTACGACATGTACAAGAGCAAGATGAAACTCATCCGAGAACGAAAGTGGTGAGATTTTTTTTTTTTTTTAACAAGCTCGTGCAACCAGGTGAAAGTGCTATCTAGAGCGGAAACGCAGGTTCCATCACAACCCTGTCGTCCTGCTGGATCGCAAGCAGAACGACTGGGACATCCAGGTGCAGCAGATGAAAGGCTGGGTGGACATGCACCGTGTACGTGTCTGCTCAAACGTTTGCTGGGGGGGGGGGGCTCGGAGGAGGTTGATTTAACCTAGCTAGCGGGTGAGAAGCAGCAGGTGGAGTTCTAAAACGAGTGGCTGAAATCGAAGCTGTCCGAGATGGACAGCCGGAACGAGTGGCTGAAATCGAAGCTGTCCGAGATGGACAGCCGGAACGAGTGGCTGAAATCGAAGCTGTCCGAGATGGACAGCCGGAACGAGTGGCTGAAATCGAAGCTGTCCGTGATGGACAGCCAGACCAAGCAGTGGGACTCGCTGTGCATTGAGAACAACAAGCTGAAGACCAAGCAAGCCGAGCAAGTCAGATCAGACTCTACAGACTGTGTCTCCGTCAAAGGACGTGATGTGGGTCAGATCAGGGGCTGAGTGAGCAGGAAGGTGGGCCTTGGCTCTCATTCCCTATCCCATTCCTCCCCTGTCCCTAATAAACTACAGTGTACGGTTTCTGTGGACGTAAAGCGCCACGAGAGAAGGCGTAGCCTGTTTTACACACACTGTGGCTAACGGTGATGCGAGATCTTTTGATGTGTTACGTGTTGATCACACAAGAAAACGATCAATGTGGTGCGAGATCTTTTGACGTGTTACGTGTTGATCACACAAAGAAACGATCAATGTGGTGCGAGATCTTTTGACGTGTTACGTGTTGATCACACAAGGAAACGATCAATGTGATGCGAGATCTTTTGATGTGTTACGTGTTGCTCACACAAGGAAACGATCAATGTGATGCGAGATCTCTTGACGTGTTACGTGTTGATCACACAAGGAAACGATCAATAATTCTGCCGTCTGCCGAGACGGGTGGTACTGACTGTATTGTTTTGTTTGACCTTTATCATCCTCATCCTCATCCTCATCCTCATCATTATCATTATCATGTATTACTATTATTATTGATCGCTTGTATATAGCGCTATTCTCGACTCTCGAGCAGACTCACTGCGCTCAAGTTGCATGTGATTCTGAATGAGTGACTATAGCCTCTTTTTTTTTTAATATCCACCAAAGTGGTGTACTGACAGCGCTATTTTGTTGTTGCATGGCTGGTGCCACGTGAAACTGCTGCCGTCTCGGCGCAAGGTCCGTGTATACCATACAACCATGCACCAGTTTACATTGCCACTTCATTCGAATCCACATATGTAGGCTGCATGTGTGTTTAACTGTAACCTGCCATCTGCACTTTTGGCAGAATGACCAGGATTTTGTACGTGCTACTGCGGTAACACGGGGGTGGAACGGAATACCGAAATAAGTCAGCACAGAAAGTTCACCCTGGAAAAAAGACAAGAAAAATTTATCCCGCCGCTCCTAGCGGGGATTGGAACCCGCGACCTTTCGATCACAAG
>JABMCL010000650.1:450000-452500 GCA_018857735.1 Alviniconcha marisindica
CTAGCGTCATAGTGTATGGTGAAAGCGGTAGGTACCCGCTGGCCATCAGCTCGCAGATACGCAGCATAAAATACTGGCTGAGACTCCTGAAACTGAATCAAGATCGGCTGCCTTTTGGGGCGTACCGATGTTCTCAGAATCTGGCGGAAAGGGGCAAGGTATCTTGGGCTGGAAGAGTGAAAGAGCTGCTACTAAAGCAAGGCTTCGGCGAAGTGTGGTACAATCAGGGAGTAGGGGACGAAAAGAAGTTTCTTAGGACCTTTTCTCAACGCTTAAAAGATTGCTTTGGGCAAAGCTGGCATGACAAGCTCGAATCAAGTGACAGGTTCTTTGAATACAAACTCATGAAACAAAACTTTGGTATGGAAGAGTAATTTTTCAATGAAAAAACACTTGAGAGACGCATTACTAAGATTTAGGGCAGGAGTGTCGTGGATCAAAGCCCACAGATTCCGTTTTAAGCCTGGAGCTGATACATCATGCCCGTTTTGCCCACACGAGACAGAGGACGAACTGCATGTTCTGTGCAAATGTACAACGTACAATAATATTAGACCCGACTTTTTAAGGCGTGACGGTCTGCGGAGTAGTGTTCCTTACCATTCAGTTATGGAAACAACTAATCAATGCCGTTTGCAGCAGATTGCATTGTTTCTTATCAAGGCAGGGAAAATGAGACAGATAACCGACTAATTTGGAATAGTAGCGGCACATAGTTGTATGTGTAGGTGCTGTGTGTGTGTGTGTGTAGGGGGGGGGGTGAAATAAGTAAATACTTTGTCACTAGAAGCATGTTTAAAAATTTATTGTGCAGCGTAAATATGCAGTGTGTTCATGTTCTTTGTGAAAGAGGCTAATGGCCTAAAAACAAATAAACTTTCTTGTTCTGTTTCCTCCCCTCTCCTCTCTCTCTCTCTCTCTCTCTCTCTCTCTCTCTCTCTCTCTCTCTCTCTCTCTCTCTCTCTCTCTCTCTCTCTTAGTTCCCCCCCCCCCCACACCCCACACACACACACACACACAACACACCACACACACACACACACACACACACACACACACACACACACACACACACACACACACACACACACACACACACACACACACACACACAGTGTTTTATGATGTTGTCGTGTGTACTTACTGGCTCACTATGCAATGGACAGTATCTGAATGTTAATGCAATGCTCGCCACGATTCAAACCATTTATTCTGTAACAGTTTCAGACGGTGTAAAAGAAAGGATGCTAACTAAAGCATAACTAATACAAATAATAATTAATGATAATAATATTTCACAAAGCACTTAACATTTTCATGAACTCGTAGCGCTGCACAAAGCAATTCATCATCAAATGTAAAATTTCAAGGCAGACAACAATGAATTAATATGTATTATCAATTACCTAAACTAACCTAAAAGAAATAATTTGAAATGTCAACACACTATAAACCAGTATAATACACATTCAGTTTCTTCTTCTTCTTTTTCAAAGATCTCAATTTGTAAAATGTGCTAAAAGTAGCCCCGCCCCCCCTCCCCTCCCCCCCTCCCCCCCCCCGCCCCCCCCCCCCCCCCCCACCGCCATACACTCACAATACGCATGCATGTGTATACAGCATTCCAAATGCTACAAAGTGAATAATTTGGTGTTTTACGCCCAGTCAACCAGCTAAAAAGCGAGAGAGAAAAGTGAAAGGAACAACACAAAGTAACAAAGAAAGAAGGAAATGGAAGAAGACAAGATACCAAGAAAAAGAGAGCAAGATAAAGTAACAAAGAAAGAAAGAAAGGGAAGAAGACAAAATAAAGAAAACGGGAAGAAGACACAGTAACAAAGACAGAGGGAAAGAGGAGAAGAAAAAAGAAAAAGGGAAGAAGACAAAGTAACAAAGATAGAAGGGAGGGGAAGAAGACAAAGTAACAAAGAAAAAGGGAAGGGAAGAAGGCAAAGTAACAAAGAAAATAAGTAAGGGAAGAAGACAAAATAACAAAGATAAAGGATAGGGAAGAGGACAAAGTAACAAAGATAAAAGGGAAGGGAAGAAGACAAAGTAATAAATACAGAAGCAAAGGGAAGAAGACAAAGTAACAAAGATAGAATCAAAGGGAAGAAGACAAAGTAACAAAGATAGAAGCAAAGGGAAGAAGACAAAATAACAAAGAAGCAAAGGGAAGAGTACAAAGTAACAAATATAGAACAAATATAGAATCAAAGGGAAGAAGACAAAGTAACAAAGATAGAAGCAAAGGGAAGAGTACAAAGGGAAGAAGACAAAATAACAAAGACAGAAGCAAAGGGAAGAGTACAAAGGGAAGAAGACAAAATAACAAAGACAGAAGCAAAGGGAAGAGTACAAAGTAACAAATATAGAACAAATATAGAATCAAAGGGAAGAAGACAAAGTAACAAAGATAGAAGCAAAGGGAAGAGTACAAAGTAACAAATATAGAATCAAAGGGAAGAAGACAAAGTAACAAAGATAGAAGCAAAGGGAG
>JABMCL010000650.1:472500-482500 GCA_018857735.1 Alviniconcha marisindica
CTTTTTTTTCCACAAAAAAGTAAAGTCCGTGACTATGGGGTATTTTAGAGTGCTTCATGCTTGTTTCCATTAAACCTGTTAAAGCAACAACTCTTCGATCTTTCCTTATTTAAAAGTTCTTCTTCTTCTTCTTCTTCTTCTTCTTCTTCTTCTTCTTCTTCTTCTTCTTCTCTTCTCTCTCTCTCTCTCTCTCTCTCTCTCTCTCTCTCTCTCTCTCTCTCTCTCTCTCTCTCTCTCTCTCTCTCTCTGGGTGTGTGTGGAGAGGTGTGGGTGTGAATTAGACATTACTTCTGGTATTGATTTTGTTCTCAGCAGCGTTCGGTTCGGTAGGTTGAGATTGTTGCTTTTTCTTTCGTAACTCATCATTATCCCGTTTATTTAGATAATTCACTGACTTGACATTAACATCCATTTACAGACAGACGCACGCACGCACGCGCGCGCGCACACACACACACACACACGCACGCACGCACGCACGCACGCACGCACGCACGCACGCACGCACGCACGCACGCACACACACACACACACACACACACACACACACACGAGAGAGGGGGGGGCAGAGAAAGAGAGAGAGAAAGAAAGAGAGAGAGCTAGGGAGAGAAAGAGATTACGTCAAGAACAAAGAATCAGTACTGGTATGTTTATTGATTCAACTCCTCAGGTTGGAGACATACTGTTTCCTTATACTTGACTCCGGGCATAATCTTCTTCTTCTTCTTCTTCTTCTTCTTCTTCTTCTTCTTCTTCTTCTTCTTCTTCTTCTTCTTCTTCTTCTTCTTCTTCTTCTTCTTCTTCTTCTTCTTCTTCTTCTTCTTCTTCTTCTTCTTCTTCTTCTTCTCTTCTTCTTCTCTCTTCTTCTTCTTCTTCTTCTTCCTTCTTCTTCTTCTTCTTCTTCTTCTTCTTCTTCTTCTTCGTCTCCTCCTCCTCCTCCTCTTCCTTCTTCTTCTTCTTCTTCTTCTTCTTCTTCGTCTCCTCCTCCTCCTCCTCTTCCTTCTTCTTCTTCTTCTTCTGCACCTCCTCCTCCTCCTCCTCCTCCTTCTTCTTCTTCGTCTCCTCATCCTCATCCTCCTCTTCCTTCTTCTTCTTCTTCTTCTTCTTCTTCTTCATTCGCCGGGATATAACCGTACTGGTTGAGGGCTTTGAAAAAAAAGTTAATTACTTACTCTTTTTCTTCTGTATCCTGTGCAAATCCTGTCCGTTTAGAAAACATTCCACAATTGGTGATCCGCAAGAATAATATATGTGGTAAAATTCATTTGTAGCCTGGATGTTTAAAAGATGGATAGAAAAGGGGGAAATAACATCTGGCAAATTCTCTAGCCATCATGTCGGTCTATATTTGCGCCGCTAATTATTATCAGAATTCTTTGAAATGATTACTTTTGTCAGAATAATGATTCTCAAAAAGTGGACGTTTTTTGCTGCAGTACCCCGGTTTTGCCTGCTGCTCTTAACCAACTTCTTTTTCTTTTTCTTTTTCTTCTTCTCCCTTCCTCTCCTATTCCTCTATCACTCCTTTTTCCTTTCGTTGCTTTCGTCTCCAGCGCAGATAAGTGTCCTAGTTCTACATCTCATTTTTCACCGTTTAATCGTTTTTTAACTGTTGTTTTTCAGCTTGAAAAAGGGGATTACCCCGAAAATTCGCACGTTGTGTTTTGTCCTAATAAACAGCGTTCTTTTGAACCTTTTATATTCCGGGAAAGAGCGTATGAAAAAATGAAAAAAAAGCGTCAGTGACGCTGAAAACCTAAACAATTGATATTAAATCAAGGTTACTTTCAGTCTCAAAATCTTTATTGCGGATCGTGTTCTCTTCACCAGTTCCAAATGAGCGCTTGAGAAGATATTTCCGATTGGAAATCAGAGAAGGTTATATAGTTCCTGTAAACAAGCAAAGATTGTTATGTGGCCATACTTTTAAGAAATTGTGTCTATAGTCGTGAAATAACCTGCACGGTCGACTGGAAGTGAAAGATAACCTGCACGGTTGACCAAAAGTGAAAGATAACCTGCACGGTTGGCTGGAAGTGAAAGATAACCTGCACGGTTGACCGGAAGTGAAAGTTAACCTGCACGGTTGGCTGGAAGTGAAAGATCACCTGCACGGTTGACCGGAAGTGAAAGTTAACCTGCACGGTTGGCTGGAAGTGAAAGATAACCTGCACGGTTGGCTGGAAGTGAAAGATAACCTGCACGGTTGACTGGAAGTGAAAGTTAACCTGCACGGTTGGCTGGAAGTGAAAGATAACCTGCACGGTTGACCAAAAGTGAAAGTTAACCAGCACGGTTGACTGGAAGTGAAAGATAACCTGCACGGTTGACCAAAAGTGAAAGATAACCTGCACGGTTGACCAAAAGTGAAAGATAACCTGCACAGTTGACTGGAATTGAAAGATAACCTGCACGGTTGACTGAAAGTAAAAGATAACCTGCACGGTTGACCAAAAGTGAAAGTTAACCTGCACGGTTGGCTGGAAGTGAAAGATCACCTGCACGGTTGACTGGAAGTGAAAGATAACCTGCACGGTTGACCAAAAGTGAAAGATAACCTGCACGGTTGACCAAAAGTGAAAGATAACCTGCACGGTTGGCTGGAAGTGAAGAGGCTGTATCATATGTTACTACTTCGCTGAGATTGCAGTTGTGATCGATTTTCTCTCTCTCTCTCTCTCTCTCTCTCTCTCTCTCTCTCTCTCTCTCTCTCTCTCTCTCTCTCTCTCTCTCTCTCTCTCCTTCACCGTTGTGGCGTTCATCGCCAGCAAGTCACGGGCACCCACACACGGTGTTGATTAGAGTGCAGTGATGAATATTCACCAGCGTCGGTGTTGCTACCTGTTATACCGTGAGACAAAACCAGGCCCTGACATTGGGAACCCCTCGAGTGCTGGGTCAGCTCAATTCAATCACACTGGATGTTCACCAGGCGTTGCCAGTACTGTGCCTTCTGTCTCAACGCGACGTTTCTCCCCGATGCTACCAATCATTAATCCAGATCATGGAAATAATACGTAATATATATATCACAACTGCAGTCGCAGCGAAGTTATAATACACAACGCAGCATTTTCACGCCCAGTCAACCGTTCGAGTTATTTCTCGGCGACACGACACAATTTCTTAAAAGGATGGCAACATAACAATCATTACGTGTCTAAAGGAAGTATGTAACCTTTTCAGATTCGATTCGAAAATACCTATCTCTTCAAGCGCTCGCTTGGAGCTGGTGAAAAGAACACGATCCTCAGAAAAGATTTTCCGGTTGAAGATACCGTTGTTATTTACAAGCTGTCAGCGTCACTGACGCTTTTTTTTTCTTTTTCTTTTTCTTTTTTTCTGTGCATTATTTCCCAGCGTTTTAGTCTTGGTCGTCAACAGAAGCTCTCAGTTCTTCGTACAGGTCACAGTAGAAATATCGACATTATGGTGTTCGTCTCTATTATTCTGTAGTGTTTATCTCTGTGGAGTGAACTTTTGAGGACCTACGACTGCGGTATTCCACCCATGTTCAAAACCATATACTGCAACCTCTGCTGAACAGTGTTACGATTTTCATTATTCCACCCCTGTTCAAAACCAGAACCAGAGACCATCCCTGACTTAAAAAAAACGGGGGGGGGGGGGGGAATGATCCACTGGGCTATTTTATAGGAGAAAACGGAGAAAAACAGGCTTTCCGTTGCCTGTGGCATAGCTCTGAGCTACACATACTTCTTCTTCTGTTTCTCCTCCTCCTCTTCCTCCTCCTTCTCCTCCTCTTCCTCCTCCTTCTCCTCCTCTTCCTCCTCCTTCTCCTCCTCTTCCTTCTTCTTCTGTATGGTGTTCAACTTCAGCACTTTGAAGACTGTGATATGTTTAGTGCATGCGTGGTTATTTTGATGTTTCCATAATCCAGCGAACTCTCACATGGGCTGCAGGGTCTTTAACGTGGGTGGGTGTTCTGCTGGCATGCGTATAACACACGGGGGACGTGGTTTAAGGTCTCGTCCGAGGGTATGGAGTCTGCACAGGTGCAGGGTGTAGAGTCTGCACCTGTTTCGAGGCACAGGTGTAGAGTGTAGATTCGGCACAGGTGTAGGGTGTATAGTCTGCACAGATGTAGGATGTAGAGTCTGCACAGGTGTATGATGTAGAGCCTGCACAGGTGCAGGGTGTAGAGTCTGCACCTGTTTCAAGGCACAGGTGTAGGGTGTAGATTCGGCGCAGGTGTAGGATGTAGAGTCTGCACAGGTGAATGATGTAGAGTCTGCACAGCTGCAGCGTGTAGAAGTCCGCACAGGTGCAGGGTGTATAATCTGCACAGATGCAGGGTGTAGAATCTGCACAGGTGCATGGTGTAGAGTCTGCACAGGTGTAGGGTGTAGAGTCTGCACAGGTGTAGGGTGTAGAGTCTGCACAGGTGTAGGGTGTAGTCTGCACAGTATTTGACTCCGGAGAAATTTCGTGGTGGACGTAAAGCGATGCAAGTAACGGTCACCCATCCGTTTGGTGACTATGCACGCTCGATCGTACTTAGCTTCTGTCTCACGAGAGAAAGTGAGGTTCTCACCATGAACCTATATAATTATACTCACTATGCGCTGCCGACCCTGTTTCAAGGCACACCACCGTCTGTTGCTGACTCAAAAACTATACGTACACATGAAGGTTTCTCGGTGTTTCACGGCACTTCACTGTCTGTTGCTGACTCAAAAACTATACGTATACATGAAGGTTCTCAGTGTTTCACGGCACTTCACTGCCTGTTGATGACCATACGTACGCATGAAGGTTTTGTTTCACGGCACACCACCGTCTGTTGCTGACTCAGAAACTATACGTACACATGAATGGTTCTCAGTGTTTCACGGCACTTCACTGCCTGTTGCTGACTCAGAAACTATACGTATACATGAAGGTTCTCAGTGTTTCACGGCACTTCACTGCCTGTTGCTGACTCAGAAACTATACGTACACATGAATGTTTCTCAGTGTTTCACGGCACTTCACTGCCTGTTGCTGACTCAGAAACTATACGTACACATGAAGTTCCTCAGTGTTTCACGGCACTTCACTGCCTGTTGCTGACTCAGAAACTATACGTACACATGAAGTTCCTCAGTGTTTCACGGCACTTCACTGCCTGTTGATGACCATACGTATGCATGAAGGTTTTGTTTCACGGCCACTGTCTGTTGATGACCATGCGTATGCATGAAGGTTTTGTTTCACGGCCACTGTCTGTTGATGACCCAGAAACTGCAAGAATGCAAGGTATTCAGTGTTTCATAGCACTATGCTGTCTGTTGCTAACTCGAAAACTGTACGTACACATGGAGGACCTCTGTGATACGCGCTCCTCCAAGGGTCGGTTACTCTGAAAGTAGAAAACTATGTACCTTCATAAAACGTGACTACATAAAGATTTTTATTTTAATGCGCATGTTTTGTGTTGTCCTTATAAATTCAGCTCTTCTTTGTCATCTGTGTATTTGGATCTCATACCTATGTAAAAATAAAATATAAAAAAGTATATGTAAAAGTTCTGCATCTTCTTGACAGCCAGCTTGTATTGAAGGAACTGGTGAATAAACTCTGTCAACTCGCTTACCTGGAGATCAGGCGGACCGGTTCAGTCCAACAGTATCTTTCTTTTGAAGCCACCAAACCTCTCGTTTTTTCTCTTGTTCTCTCTAGGCTTGATTATTGTGATGCTCTCCTTCCTCGTTCTCGTCAGACACTCCTTAATAATTCAAAGAGTGATCAGCTGCTCAGCTCGCCAAAACTCCTAAATCCGTCCACTTCACTCTTTTACTGGTTTTCATTACTCTTTTACTGGCTTTCACTCCCCACTGGCTACCAATCAGCAGCTGGATTCAATACAAAATAGCTCTCATCTGCTTCTACATTGTCTTTTCATTCTACCAACCCATCACCAATAATGCGTGTATTTGTAGTGTGTGTGTGTGTGTGTGTGTGTGTGTGTGTGTGTGTGTGTGTGTGTGTGTGTGTGTGTGTGTGTGTGTGTGTGTGTGTGTGTGTGTGTGTGTGTGTGTGTGTGTGTGTGTGTGTGTGTGTGTGTGTGTGTGTGTGTGTGTGTGTGTGTGTGTGTGTGTGTGTGTGTGTGTGTGTGTGTGTGTGTGTGTGTGTGTGTGTGTGTGTGTGTGTGTGTGTTTGTTGTGTTGTGTTGTGTGTGCGTGCGTGTGCTTGTGTATAGGGGGGGGGGGGGGGGGGGGAGAGAGAGAGAAAATGAGCCTATCCGTAAGCTTTTGTAAGCGCTCCATGCTCTTACGAGATGGCCCGCCATAAATAATCTATTACTATTATTATCATTATATAATCTCATCACTTCACAACCTTTTGCTAGCTCAGAAGAGTGAACAGAAATGGCACGTGCCTGTCCGTGTGCATTTCTAGGCTCGTCCATCTCCGGTTCTCTCCGTGGACGCAGGCATTGTACTCAGATAATACTCTTTACAAAAGACCTACATCCATCCGAACTTCTAACAAGTTTTCACTGTCTCAGAGGCAACGTTGGGGAAAACATCTGAGAGATTGGATGGAGCGTATAATTGCGGGGTTTTCCGAGCGCACCGTATGGAAATGAACTGAACTGATCTGAGAGAAACAACAAGCAGATTTTTCGGGCTGCCATCTTCACTAGGCCTAGCTAGCTAGCTAGCCGATCTAGGAGCTGATCTAGGAGCACAGCTCACGTGGTAAAGTTAAAAGTAGTATTTACCCCCTTCCCTCGTGAAGGTCGATTATTCAGTTAAGCTTGTTTTTCTTTCACTCGACGTAAAATCGATACTTTCGAATTCGTTTAACCCTCGCTTATAGCTCGTCCACTGGTAGTTCGAGAGATCCTACAGAGGTTTCATTACTTTGTCATAATCCTCTCGGTGCGCTTCGGGGCTTATGACCAAAATAATGACTTCTCCCCGGAAACCCTAGCGCTAAGTATCAACTGGACACGTCATAGGTGTAGTGGGTGTCGTGTCGGCTGATTTAAACTAACTGTCCGCGGCACAGCTGCACTTGTGCTCTTGATTCGTGTTGTCGTTTTAGTAACAGCAGCTGTAACAAACAAAAACAGCAACAGATATGACAGCTGTAACAAACAAAACAGTAACAGATTAACAGCTGTAACGAGCACAAACAGCAAAAGATATAACAGCCGTAACAAACAAAAACAGCAACAGCTATAACAAAAACAGCAACAGCTATAACAACTGTAACAAACACAAACTGCAACAGATTTAACAAACACAAACAGCAACAGATGTAACAGATTAGCAAACAAAAACAGCAACAGCTGTAACAAACACAAACAGCAACAGGTGTAACATCTGTAACAAACAGCAACAGATGTAACAGCTGTACGAATCAAAACCAGCAACAGCTGTAACAGCTGTTACATACAAAAACAGCAACACCTGTAACAAACAAAACGAGCAACAGCTGTAATAGTTGTAACAAAAACAAACAGCTGCAGCTGTAACAAACAAAAACAGCAACAGCTATAACAACTGGAACAAACAACAGCAATAACAGTTGCAACAAACAAAAACAGCAACAGCTGTAACAGCTGCAACAAACAAAACCAAAAACAGCTCTAACAGTTGCAACAACCAAAAACAGCAACAGCTGCCACAAACAAAAACAGCAACAGCTGCAACAAACAAAAACAGCTCTAACAGTTGCAACAAACAAAAACAGCAACAGCTGCAGCAAACAAAAACAGCAACAGCTGCAACAAACAAAAACAAAAACAGCTCTAACAGTTGCAACAAACAAAAACAGCAATAGCTGCAGCAAACAAAAACAGCAACAGCTGCAACAACCAAAAACAGCAACAGCTGTAACAGCTGCAACAAACAAAAACAGCAACAGCTGCAACAAACAAAAAACAGCAACAGCTGTAACAAACAAAAACAGCAACAGCTGTAACAGCTGCAACAAACAAAAACAGCAACAGCTGCAACAAACAAAAACAGCAACAGCTGCAGCAAACAAAAACAGCAACAGCTGCAACAAACAAAAACAAAAACAGCTCTAACAGTTGCAACAAACAAAAACAGCAATAGCTGCAGCAAACAAAAACAGCAACAGCTGCAACAACCAAAAACAGAAACAGCTGTAACAGCTGCAACAAACAAAAACAGCAACAGCTGCAACAAACAAAAAACAGCAACAGCTGTAACAAACAAAAACAGCAACAGCTGTAACAGCTGCAACAAACAAAAACAGCAACAGCTGTAACAGCTGCAACAAAGAATAACAGCAACAGCTGCAACAAACAAAAACAGCAACAGCTGCAACAAACAAAAACAGCGGCAATAGCAACGACAGTAAAGATGGCAGTTGCCACCCAGAGCGCTTACGGGAATTTACGTGCAAAACTATTACAGTTTAATGATGCACTGTGATACTGTATGGTTGGCTCGTCGCATAGAGTTATCCTTCTTCTATTGTTGTTGTTGTTGTTGTTGTTGTTGTTGTGTTGTTGTTGTTGTTGTTGTTGTTGTTGATCGCTTTTATGTAGCGCTATTGTCCGCTCTCGAGCAGACTCACTGCGCTCGTATGCGATTCTACATGAGTGACTAGCTTTTCTTTTCTTTTCTTTTCTTTTTATAGCGTGTTTTTGAATATCCACCGAAGTGGTGTACTTACAGAGCTGGCATATATGGCTGGTGCCACATGAAACTGCTGCCATCTCGGCGCGTTCTGTGTACACCATACAACCATGCACCGTGTCACTTCATGCAAAGCCACATACGTAAGGTGCATGCGTATTTAGCTGTAACCTGCCAGTTGCATTTTTGGCTGAATGACCGGGGTCTTTACGTGCTACTGCGGTAACACGGTGGAACGAATACCAAAATAAGAGTCATCACAGAAAGTTGACCCTGGAGAAGAAAATTCTCCTGCCGTTCCTGCGGGGATTTGAACCCACGACCTTTCGATCATGAGTCCCGCGCTCTAACAGTCATGTGATTGACATAATTGCGTAGTTATCCCCCTTTCTGTTAGAGGTCATTGACATAGCTGCATAAATGCGCTTCCCTTCTATCGAATGTAGTCGACATAGTTGTATAGTCACCCCTCTGCTACTGACTATAGTTGGCATAGTTGACATAGTCACCCCTCTGCTCTGAATAGTTGGCATAGTTATAGTCATCTCTCTATGAAGAAGAAGGAAGATGTACTTATCACGCCTCTCTACGCTATAGTTGGCCATAGATACATATTCACCTAAGATATGATTCTATACAATGTAGAGCATAGTTACAAGAAATTACAAGTATTATATGGAACACAACACACACACACACACACATCACACACACACACACACACACACGACAGCACACGCACACGCACACGACGACGCATGCACTCACACCACACACACACATACACACACTACATATTACACACAACATCATCATACTTCTCACACACCACAACGACCACTGCCTACACGCAAAGTCTACACAAAACAACAACACACCAATCAACACACACACACACACACACACACACACACACACACACACACACACACACACACACACACACACACCACACACCACACCACACACACACACACACACACACACACACACACACACACACACACACACATGACTGTAGCAGAAGCTGGGTACTGATATTAGTTTGGCAGATCAACTTTTTTTCATCATACTTCGTCACAGTTCACCCAGCAACGGACCCACTGCTCTTGACAAACGGTCAGAATTGTTGCAAAATATGCATAATTAATATACCATGCCTAATTTAAGAAACAAATGGGATACGTATACCATTACGTTTGAAGAGGATTGGGAGAGAGATTTTTTTTTAAGTTGAATCAACTTGGAAGTCAGACATTAGAAAGGCTGATTTCCTGTCAGTAGGAGAAGCATGCAGATCTATGTTCTGATCTACTCCAGGCTTCAAAGAGAGAACATTTCATAGCTCTGGGTTCTCAGCAGTGGGGTGCTTAATTTCT
>JABMCL010000650.1:490000-497500 GCA_018857735.1 Alviniconcha marisindica
AGGAATTCGATCTTCTTCACTGTTTTTTAATAGTATTCCTCTGTAGTTTTGCATGTTTGATCCACCGCCAGGAATTCGATCTTCTTCACTGTTTTTTAATAGTATTCCTCTGTAGTTTTGCATGTTTGATCCACCGCCAGGAATTCGATCTTCTTCACTGTTTTTTAATAGTATTCCTCTGTAGTTTTGCATGTTTGATCCACCGCCAGGAATTCGATCTTCTTCACTGTTTTTTAATAGTATTCCTCTGTAGTTTTGCATGTTTGATCCACCGCCAGGAATTCGATCTTCTTCACTGTTTTTTAATAGTATTCCTCTGTAGTTTTGCATGTTTGATCCACCGCCAGGAATTCGATCTTCTTCACTGTTTTTTAATAGTATTCCTCTGTAGTTTTGCATGTTTGATCCACCGCCAGGAATTCGATCTTCTTCACTGTTTTTTAATAGTATTCCTCTGTAGTTTTGCATGTTTGATCCACCGCCAGGAATTCGATCTTCTTCACTGTTTTTTAATAGTATTCCTCTGTAGTTTTGCATGTTTGATCCACCGCCAGGAATTCGATCTTCTTCACTGTTTTTTAATAGTATTCCTCTGTAGTTTTGCATGTTTGATCCACCGCCAGGAATTCGATCTTCTTCACTGTTTTTTAATAGTATTCCTCTGTAGTTTTGCATGTTTGATCCACCGCCAGGAATTCGATCTTCTTCACTGTTTTTTAATAGTATTCCTCTGTAGTTTTGCATGTTTGATCCACCGCCAGGAATTCGATCTTCTTCACTGTTTTTTAATAGTATTCCTCTGTAGTTTTGCATGTTTGATCCACCGCCAGGAATTCGATCTTCTTCACTGTTTTTTAATAGTATTCCTCTGTAGTTTTGCATGTTTGATCCACCGCCAGGAATTCGATCTTCTTCCCTTCTGCCTTTGCTTTCAGTTTTTTCGGAAGAGGCAAAAAGCCAGACATTGCCATTGTTGTTGGTCGCTTTTATACACATTGCCATTGTTGTTGGTCGCTTTTATACAGCGCTATTCTCCGCTCTCCAGCAGACCCACTGCGTTCACACGTGATTCTACACGAGTGAATAGCTTCTTTTTTTGAATTAATTTTTTCGCGCGTTTTTGAATATCCACCAAAGTGGTATACTTACATCGCTGGCGTGGCTGGTGCCACATGAAACTGCTGCCATCTCGGCGCAAGTTCTGTGTACACCATTCAATCATGCACCATGTCACTTCATGCAAAGCCACATACGTAAAGTGCATGCGTATTTAGCTGTAACCTGCCACCTGCACTTTTGGCAGAATGACCGGGGTCTTTTACGTGCTGCTGCGGTAACACGGGGTGGAAGGGATACCAAAATAAGAGTCAGCACAGAAAGTTGACCATGGGGAAGAAAATTCTCCCGCCAATCATGCCGGGATTCGAACCCGCGACCTTTCAATCACGAGTCCGGCGCTCTAACCACTGAGGTATCCCCGCTCCCCGATGAAGGATGCCAGCGATAGCTCCAACCTAGTCGAGACCTTGAAGAGCGCAAAGGCCTCTGATAGACTGGATTCTCAGCCAGTGATGATGATGAAGTGATGCTTAATGTCCTCAGATGTCAGTTGACATATTAGGGACAAGTTGTGACCAATGCCGAAGCACGGTGCAATAAATCTTTACGTCCACGGAAACCAGAAGGCTCGTTAGGACGGACAGTCCAGGACGTCCACCTCGACTCTCACACAGCTCCTGAACCATGCCTCAGCCAATTGGATCTTAACCCATTTATACCCACCGTTCCATATTCAGGACGCATGACTGGTCACGTTAGTCTGTTTTTGTTGTTGGTAACATTTGGTATCCGGCTGACATAAACCAGTCAAGAGGAACTTCCTGTGTACAAAGAAGGTGTGGCTGAGTTTTCCTCTCTTGCTGTTTGGAGGAGGCCGCCAGGTAGGTAGGTAGTGTTGCTTAATGTCCTCAGATGTCAGTTGACATATTAGGGACAAGCTGAGACCAATGCCGAAGCATGGTTCAATATAGCTTTACGTCCACGGAAACCAGAAGGCTCGTTAGGACGGACAGCCCAGGACGGCCACCTCGACTCTCATACAGCTCCTGAACTATGGAGGCCGCCTGGAAGGCCTAGGCTTTTTGAACCAGGGTAGTTAGTGTTTCCAAAAAATCTCTGGGCGTAATAATAATAATATGATGATGACTGCTTTTATATAGCGCTGTTCTCCGCTCTCGAGCAGACTCACTGCGCTCGCATGTGATTAGCTTTTATAGCGCGTTTTTAAATGTCCACCGAAGTGGTGTACTAATAATAATGGAAATTTGTAAAGCGCCTACCCAGCGGCTCAAAGCGCTGACAATGGATTGGTACTATTTCCTCGTCCGCAGTACCCCAACAGTGGGATTTAAAACCTGCCATGAAAAAGATCGTTGTATGGACGACACGGGGGTATTATATTTGTCCACGCCGAAAACATTGATTAAGAGGTTTTTGAAAACTGAATTTTGATTGGTTACTATGACGGTCGAGTTGGGTTATCACTGAGGTACATATTTATTCAGGCCTGCTTGTTACATACTGACTGATTTTGAGTGTTGACTGAATGAATGACGAAAGCACCCCAGTTCTGTGTAATGATCACTGACGCTGAAACTGTTTACTCGCACTGAAATTGTTGTGACAGAAAATCATCTTTGACTGAAGTGACAGTAACAGGTTTGGGAGTCATTATTGACGTGTCTTTCTTTCTTCTTCTTCTTCTTCTTCTCTCTTCCCCCCCCCCCCCCCCACCCCCCGGCCTTCTTTTTTCACGCTACAGCTTTCTACACAGAGGTATCATAAACAATCTGCTTTGACTGGATGTGAGAATGGGGTTAGTGGTCATCGCCGTGTCTGTTCACGCTAATTGCTCACATTTTGTTGGTAAACGCAGCTTTCTTGGATTAAAACGACAATGACTATGGTGGATCCAAACTCACGACGAGCTCTGTGTGTGTGTGTGTGTGTGTGTGCGTGCGTGCGTGCGTGCGTGCGTGCGTGCGTGTGTGTGTGTGTGTGTGTGTGTGTGTGTGGTGTGTCTGTGTCTGTGTCGTGTGGTGTGTGTGCGTGTGTGTGTGTGTGCGTGGTGTGTTGTGAGTGTGTGTGTGTGTGTGCGTGTGTGTGCGTGTGTGTGGTGTGTGGTGTGTGTGTGTGTGTGTGTGTGTGTGTGTGTGTGGTGTGTGTGTGTGTGTGTGTGTGTGTGTGTGTGTGTGTGTGTGTGTTGTGTGTGTGTGTGTGTGTTGTGTGTGTGTGTATGTGTGGTGTGTGTGTGTGTGTGTGTGTGTGTGTGTGTGTGTGTGTGTGTGTGTGTGTGTGTGTGTGTGTGTGTGTGTGTGTGTCGGACGAGCTGTCCACTCTCTCAAAACGTAGTCACGCCTGCTTGTTACAGCAACTGACCTCTCGCCACCCTCTTACTGACAGACAGGCGAATACAATGATCAAGTGCCATGGGTCTGTGCAGTTCAGAGTACGAGTTCTGACGCACTTTATGTCCTTTGAGTTGTTCGAGTGTTTGTGTAAGTGGCGATGGGAATAACTGGCAAAAAAGCAAGAGACCAATTGTCTTTAATTAAGCCTTTCTGCGCCAGCAGTTCTGGAATGCAGCAGCTCCTGGCCCCAGCTGTTTTTCTGACTCTGGCACCGAACGTACAGTACGTCACTATCTTTAAACGCCTGTAACTTCCTTGTTTCTGAACCACTTCTTCTGTCCTTTTTTCTTTTCTTTTCTTCTTCAGAATAAGGTAAAATGGTTCCAAGTTTTCATCAATTTATGTTGTTGTACTTATTTCGTTACTAATTCTTGCAAAATAGTCCCTGATTTGGGCACATAAATGTGTCTGAGGAGTATTTAACCTATCTCCCACCTACCCTAAGGCAAAGGGAGACTTAGTGACCACAGACTACCAATCCAGCAAAGACGATCGTTAGATATCCTAAGGGACGAAAGACTATGTACTAATTGTTACAGTGGTGAGGTTGGAGATGAATTTCGTTATTTGTTTAATTGTCCCAATGAAAATGTTAAAAGAAACCGTACTAACAATGTAAATAAAATTTACATACATCATCCCGACGTGCCCAAAGTTTGTAGCCTTATGAACATGACCTCAAAATCTAAGAATGTAAAGCTTGCTCGATTTATTAGCTGTTGTATTCTTGAGTTATTTTGATCAAACCAACACCAACGCAGCAATAAAAAGAAAAAACATTATTTGAAAAACGTTCTTCTGCACCTTAATTATTCACAGCAGCTTTGATTTGTGTTTGAGCGCTTCTTCTTGTCTAATATGTAAACTGCTGTAGTAGTGTATCGTTAATACTCATGTGCTTGTTTATAAGGAGTGTATTGTGTGAACGTGATTGCTTTCCAACCCCGAGGGGCAAGAAGTTCAGTAAAACCTTAAAACCCTGAAAGTGGTAGTGACAGTCGAGTTCGGTTGTTCGTGAGAATGAAACTGTCGAGTCACGCTACAATCGACCATTTAGTGAAAGTTAATCTTCTCTGACTGAAAGTGATGTTGACAGTCGAGTTTGGGTGTCCGTGACGCTAAAACTGTCGAGTCACGCTACAATCGACCAATTAGTGAAAGTTAATCTTCTGACTGAAAGTGATGTTGACAGTCGAGTTCGGGTGTCCGTGACGCTAAAACTGTCGAGTCACGCTACAATCGACCATTTAGTGAAAGTTAATCTTCTCTGACTGAAAGTGATTTTGACAGTCGAGTTTGGGTGTCCGTGACGCTAAAACTGTCGAGTCACGCTACAATCGACCAATTAGTGAAAGTTAATCTTCTGACTGAAAGTGATGTTGACAGTCGAGTTCGGGTGTCCGTGAGGCTGAAACTGTCGAGTCACTCAGGCTACAATGGCCCAGTTAGAGACAGACCATTTTCTCTGACTGAAAGTGATGTTGACAGTCGAGTTCGGGTGTCCGTGACGCTAAAACTGTCGAGTCACTCAGGCTACAATGGCCCAGTTAGAGACAGACAATCTTCTCTGATTGAAAGTGATGTTGACAGTTGAGTGCGGGTGTCCGTGACGCTAAAATTGTCGAGTCACGCAACAGTCGCCCAGTTAGTGAAAGTCAATCTTCTCTGACTGAAAGTGCTAAGGGACGAAAGAATATGTACTAATTGTTACAGCGGCGAGGTAGGAGATAAGTTTCGATATTTGTTTCATTGTCTCAATGAAACAGTCGAGTTCGGGTGTCCGTCACGCTAAAACTGTCGAGTCAAGCTACAATCGACCATTTAGTGAAAGTTAATCTTCTCTGACTGAAAGTGATGTTGACAATCGAGTTCGGGTGTCCGTGAGGATGAAACTGTCGAGTCACTCAGGCTACAATGGCCCAGTTAGAGACAGACAATCTTCTCTGATTGAAAGTGGTGTTGACAGTTGAATGCGGGTGTCCGTGACGCTAAAACTGTCGAGTCACGCTACAATCGACCATTTAGTGAAAGTTAATCTTCTCTGACTGAAAGTGATGTTGACAGTCGAGTTCGGGTGTCCGTGAGGCTGAAACTGTCGAGTCACTCAGGCTACAATGGCCCAGTTAGAGACAGACCATTTTCTCTGACTCAAAGTGACGGTGACTGCCGAATTCGGTGCTAATGACTATTGACGTTGAAATTGCCTGTTCGCGATAAAACTGGCCACACTACCTCGTCACACAGAAGCTGACGCGCTTCGTGCTGCTCTTATGGAGCTTCTGCTGTCTCGATCGCTGGCCATAAGAACACTCTGGACTCCTTGACGAGTGGCACAGTCTGGCG
The DNA here is from genome assembly GCA_018857735.1 of Alviniconcha marisindica. Taxonomy (NCBI): domain Eukaryota; kingdom Metazoa; phylum Mollusca; class Gastropoda; family Provannidae; genus Alviniconcha; species Alviniconcha marisindica. The sequence continues at coordinate 495,814 of JABMCL010000650.1, forward strand.
GAGGTCCTCCAGACTGTGTCCTAGCTCTTCTTGAGGATGGCAGATCGATACTTCATATTTGGAGTATGAAATACGCAGTGTATAAGGCCCAGTGTACCACGAAGATCGTATTAGGGCCAAACCAAATTCATCAGATAGCAAGTAAAAAGAAAAATCGGATTCCCTGTTCATGATGCAAGAACACGAAAAGAGTTATAAGTCATAAAACCCACGGGGGGTTATGACACACACAAAAAGTTAAATCTGTAGTAATGTTAACATACCCGGCACGCTTTAACTTCTGCAATTATCGCACATAAACACGTGCGCTGCCACTTTATCCCGCAGTATGATCAAAGACTAATAAACCACTCGGTTTGATAATATTTGTGCATGCTGATTTAACTGGCCTTGTTCTCGTTTAGGATATATGATCTTATCTGGGGTTTTAATGTACTTTGTCTTCACTCGTGTCCATGTTGTATCTTTGCCACCTTCCCTCCTCCTCTCCTAAGTGAACATGGTGTTTACCGTCCACAGAAACCATAAGGCTAATTAGGGACGGGGAGAAGGGATGAACATGGTGCTTAACGTCCACAGAAACCATAAGGCTTATTAGGAACGGGGAGAAGGGGTAAACATGGTGCTTACCGTCCACAGAAACCATAAGGCTTATTAGGAACGGGGAGAAGGGGGAAGGGGGTATGGAGGTGGGGGAAGAGGGAGAGTATATACCTATCGCTACACTGTCACTGCCAGAATGACTCCTGCATTAAGATCGGCAGCGATGAAAGCCATTTTAATATTTCATTAATTGTGAGGGACAAAGTCACAACACAGTGTCCACAGACCACAACTGTTGAAGAGAAAGGAGAACCTAAGCGGATTCGAACCGAGGTCCCTCTTGCTTACCAACCTAACGCCTTACCGCTAGGCCAAACCGGCTCATGCCTCCTCTCCCCACTCCCTCGCCCTGATATAACCGTTACGGTTGACTGGGCGTAAAACACCAAGTTACATACTCCCCGCTCCATTTTTAGTTTTGTACTTTTTTCCTCCTTCTGTACAAAGCTATAGTGAAGAGCGTTATGTTCTTTGCAACCGATGCGGTAGAAAAATCGCCAGTATCAGTAGTAGTTGTAGTAGTAGTAGCAGCAGCAGCAGCAGTAGCAGTAGTAGCAGCAGCAGTAGTAGTAGCATACCCGTAGCAGCAGTTTGATAATAGCAGTAGCAGCAGCAGCAGCAGTAGTAGTAGTAGTAGTAGCAGCAGCAGCAGCAGTAGTGGCAGTAGTAATAGTAGTAGTAGCAGCAGCAGTAGTAGCATACCCGTAGCAGCAGTAGTAGCAGTAGTCGCAGCAGCAGCAGTAGTGGCAATAGCAGTACTAGTAGTTAGTAGTAGTAGTAAGCAGCAGCAGCAGTAGTAGTGGCAGTAGTAATAGTAGTAGTAGCAGCAGCAGTAGCAGTAGTAGTGGCAATAGCAGTAGTAGCTGTAGTAGTAGCAGCAGCAGTAGCAATAGTAGTGGCAATAGCAGTAGTAGTAATAGTAGTAGTAGCAGCAGCAGTAGCAGTAGTAGTGGCAATAGCAGTAGTAGCAGTAGTAGTAGTAGTAGTAGCAGCAGCAGCAGCAGCAACAACAACAGCGTTAGCAGTGTCGTTGTTGTTATTGTTATAATTATTATCTTTTGATTATTATTATTATCATCAGTAT
>JABMCL010000650.1:507500-520000 GCA_018857735.1 Alviniconcha marisindica
CGCTTGGGAGTGCTGCTCTGATGGCGGTTAATTACTGCTGGTGTTGTTGTCGTTGGCGTGTTACTGCGACCGCTGTTGCCCATGTTGCTGCTGTCATCGTCGGTGGTGTAATGTTCATGTTGTGGTTAATATAAGTCTTTAGCAGGCCGCATAAATGACATCGAGTGTGAGTCTGAATGAGTCTCTGACCTAACATGAACCTCTCTCTCTCTCTCTCTCTCTCTCTCTCTCTCTCTCTCTCTCTCTCTCTCTCTCTCTCTCTCTCTCTCTCTCTCTCTCTCTCTCTCTCTCTCTCTCTCTCTCTCTGTGTTTGCCCTGTCGTTCAGGTCATCGGCCACGGTGAGTAGGCCTACGTAGTATAGACTGCAGTCAGAATTCCCTGGAAACCTGGAAACCGCTAGCATCAGTGAATGATAACAATGAAAATGTCAAAGCCACTAGGCTTACACGTACAAAGCTTCACGGGGGTACAAAGGCTGGCAGACTGCTAGCTCACCCGAATAGCAGTACATTACTGCAGTACTCTCTCCCAACTCACAGTTACAATAGATGTGCCCTATATTACGATACATAGTCTGCATGCGTAAAGCACACCCGCGCGAGCGTATACATACACACGCACACACGACACGACACACGCACACACGCACATACACACACACGCAGCACACACACACACACACACACACACACACACACACACACACACACACACACACACACACACACACACACACACACACACACACACACACACACACACACACACACACACACACACACACACACACTGTGACAATATCCCTGGAGGAGGATGGGAGACTGCTTGCAGGGAGGGGTATGCTGGGGTACTGACGCAAGGGAACAAAATTAATAGGTTTTGGAGGAAGACTTGACAGACGGGAGGGAACTGGCTTAACTGTCTAACAGTAATTGGCAGCCGATTTCAGGTGTATGGGTTTATTGTGAGAAAGGTCGTTGTCCATTAGATTAGGTGCAGGTCGAGTGATGGGATTCTGAAGAAACGACTGACACAGGGAGAACGAGCAATGCAGGATGATGTGTATAGATTTCGAAGAAGTTCAGAAAGGTACTGAGGACCGGAACTGCTTAAATATTTAAGGCGACACTGGAGCCGTCCTTTGTGGAAACTTCTGATGCAAGCTGGGGAAAGGTCTGAAACGGAGTGAAATCGAGGACACGGTTTTTTTCGGGCGGATAGATACCATCTTTAATTAACCTGAACTGGAGTTAGACGGTGGTCAGAGCGCCTCATCTCGAAATCAGCCCCAAGCGCTTCACAGTGGCAGCTATAGCGCTGTTCCCTGCGTCTGCGCTCTAGTCGTAATTAGCGACTCTGAATCAGTGACTGTAGCTTTACACAACGCGTTTTCAATATCCACCGAAGTGGTTACAGCGCTGTTTAGTTGTTACGTGGCTGGTGCCGCCCGAAACTGCTGAGCCCTCGGCGCAGATTCTGTGTACACCTGACAACCATTCACCAGTTTACAGTGTCACTTTATTCGAAGCCACATACGAAGGATGCGTGTGCGTTTAGCTGTAACCTCCCACCTTCATTTTTGGCAGAATGGCCGGGATCTTTTACGTGCTACTACGGTAACAGGAGGTGGAACGGATCCCGAAATGAGTCAGCACAGAAAGTTCACCTGGAGAAGAACATTCTCTCGCCGCTCAGGCCGGGACTCGAACCCGAGACCTTTTGATCACGAGTCTGTCGCTCTAACCACTGAGCTATCCCTACTCCCCATGTTATACAAGGTTGAATGGGCGTTAAAAAAAATCGATGAGCTATCTCCCGAGCAAAAGTTCGTAAAGAACGTCGTTATGATAAGGACCAGCAGAGCCTTTTTCTCAGAGAGAGTGGAAACTCAGACCGGAACCATGTGCCAGACAGCGTGAAAAACAGCGGTAAATGCTGAGTCAGCAACTTTAACGCCCGCCTGCTAGAAGTATTCTAGAGTGACTCGGTTACACCGTTACGACCACGCAAGCTGCTATTAAAGCCCGTGCAAATCTTGAACCCACTGTTTTGATCGGTGAACAGGCTTTTGAGCTTCAGTCGTCGCATTGCACAAGTACAAGTAAATATACAAAGAGTCCAGAGATATAATAATAATAATAATACTAATAATAATAGAAGTATTTGCAAAGCGCAAAATCTTGTCCATAGAGAGACTTGAGATGGATGAAGACAGCAGCACGGAACGGAAAACAAGGCAGGTCTACAGTTCTGGGAAAGAGATGTTTTTAGGTTACACTTGAATGGGTCCAGAGAGAGCCTCTGTCGGAGAGGAAGGAGAAGTCATTCCATGTAGATGGACCGAAAACAGCAAAAGCTCCAGAACCAACAGTGAAGAGTCTGGTTACGAGGAATCTGGAGACTGAGATAGGTGCTATGTGTGCAGCAGGCTAAAGTTTGCTAATCTGTGTCGCCATATTTCGTCCCACCCCCTCATCCCCACCCCCACCCCCACCCCCACCCCTTCCCCAACCCCCTGACAACCAGACAGAACTCTAGCCTGGGTGGGAAGGCTTCGTGATGGAAAGAAAAGGCTGTGAAAACTTCTTGAACACACGAGGGAGTTAATTAGCGTTCGAAATCCGTAACCCAAGCACAACAACAAAGACCCGAGTGGCCCACTTTTTAGTGTAACTTTATGTACCTTGTATTTACTCGCATGCCAGGTGAGAGTTACAGTAGTCGACTCAGGTCTTTGTTGTTGTCCTTGTGTTACGTATTTCCAGCGCTAATTAACTCCCTTGTGTGTTGACTGCACGTGCGCTCTGGGCCTCGTTCTGTTTCAGATTCGTGAAAACAGGTGGGAATGTCTCTCTCTAAGTCTTGATGTCTGTTTGCACGGCTGCAAGACCGGAACACATTTACATTTACTCAGACGTATACGCAAGAACTACCAAATGTTCGTAAAGGTGCCCACAGGGTAACCTGCTTAGAAAAATGTCCAGTTCGAATCTCCAAGGATGAAGCTCTCGGTTGTTCGGTAGAGCATCAGTAACAATAGTTATACAGACTGCCGTTACTGTCCACCACAGACCATCAGTAACTATTAATAATTATAATAACGGACACTTTGACACGCCTAACCGTTTTATAGCTCCTGTGGTAGTGCTCACACATTCTTTGAAACATTCGTAAGTACATTAAGACGTCAAAATTTCAATTGCGCAGATACATGCCCGCATACACCCAGGCACAAGCATAGACATTTTCAATTCATTTCAGCTCAATAGCACTTTATTCATCCCATAAGAGGCAATTCCATTAAGAAGGGCTGGTGATCTTTGTGACAGGTAGATTGTAACACAAACGGCCTAAGCTCGGACGTGTTTCATTCCCTCTCCTCCCTCTTCACTGGCTGTTTATCAAAGCACGTACTGACTCGAGCATGAGTTATCGACTCTTTGTCACTCCTTTTCCTCTGATACAGCCCTTTTTATCTCCCTGATCGTGTAGCCCACTCAGCTCCATCAAGACAGCTCCGCCCACAAGGTATTCACGCTGACTAAGGCATTTCGACAGAACATGTGTATGCCTCCGCTCCCAAGTTATTCACGTAGACTAAGGCAGTTTGGCAGAAGATGTGTATATGCCTCATTATGGCATTCTGCAGACTAATACAGTAATAGTCTCGAAGATATTAAGACAAAGAATCACGCACCAGGATCAGTCGCAGACTGACATATATACCCCCAGCAACAACCGTTTATGCAGACTGCAGTCAAAGCCGCACAGAGTTGAAGAAATATTTTCATACCAGGATAGTCACAGAATGGCATACATACACAACCAACAACAACAGTTTATGCAGACAACAGTCACAGCCCCGCAGACATTGAGTAAATAGTTTTCACGCCAGGATCAGTCACAGAATGGCATAAATTATATACACAACCAACAACAACCGTTTATGCAGACAGCAGTAACAGCCCCGCAGATTTTGAGTAAATAATTTTCACGCCAGGACTGATCTGTTTGACAAGTAATCGGTAACCACTCTTTATGCAGATTGCAGTCCCGTCCCCTCATACCATCAGCATCCATTGTTTGCTGACGCAGACACTCGCCATCACATCGACCTGACGTGACGCCTTGCTCTCATGTTAACACTTAGATCACAAGTCTGATTCTCTGTTGATTGAACATCAATCCCGCGTCTCCCGTTCAGTTTAGTAACTACCACTAAATAAAAAAATATGACAGCCTTATTGATTCCAGTTCCCTTTGAGAGCCAGTCTTCATATCATTTCCCCCAGAGAGGCTAGACATGTGGGCGTTACGCGCTGTGCTGTTATCAGTGTGTGCGTGATGTCACGAACGTGTCTGCCAACGACCGAGCGTGCTCAGTCAGTCCTCTCTCTCTCTCTCTCTCTCTCTCTCTCTCTCTCTCTCTTCTCTTCTCTCTCTCTCTCTCTCTCTCTCTCTCTCTCTCTCTCTCTCTCTCTCTCTCTCTCTCTCTCTCTCTCTCTCTCTCCTTCTCTCTCTCTCTCTCTCTCTCTCTCTCTCTTCTCTCTCTCTCTCTCTCTCTCTCCTCTCTCTCTCTCTCTCTCTTCTCTCTCTCTCTCTCTCTCTCTTCTCTCTCTCTCTTCTCTCTCTTCTCTCTCTTCTCTCCTTTCTTCTCTTCTCTCTCTCTCTCTCTCTCTTCTCTCTCTCTCTCTCTCTCTCTCTCTCTCTCTCTCTCTCTCTCTCTCTCTCTCTCTCTCTCTCTCTCTCTCTCTCTCTCTCTCTTCTCTTCTCTCTCTCTCTCTTTTTGGGGGAGGGGTGTGTGAGTGGGTGGGGGTGGGTGGGGGTTCGACACACCTCTTCGCTGCAGGCTTTTTATGTCAGCATGGTCTTGCCGTCTCTTTCTCTCCCAGCAATGCTCGTGCTACCGTTTTCTTGAGGATATAGTCGCATCTTCTTCAAAACTACAGAACACGCAATACTTTGTTCATCCCCTTAAGGGAAATTACAGTGTCATATCGCACATTAAAAAAGCTGAAATATGCAAAATGTCTGCGCGTGTGTGCGTGAGTGCATGCGTGTGTGAGTGTGTGTGTGTGTGTGTGTGTGTGTGTGTGTGTGTGTGTGTGTGTGTGTGTGTGTGTGTGTGTGTGTGTGTGTGTGTGTGTGTGGTGTGTGTGTGTGTATTGTGGTGCCTGTTCGTTGCTGCGTGTGTGTGGTGCGTGCGTGCGTGCGTGTGAGTGCGTGCGTGAGTGTGTGTGTGCGTGAGTGTGTGTGGTGTGTGTGTGTGTGTGTGTGTGTGTGTGTGTGTGTGTGTGTGTGGTGATTTTCTTTTAATCAGTGGGCGCTTTTCTCTTTGTAGACTATTAATTTCCTTGCTCGACAGACGAACTGTCTGACAAGGAGAGAGAGAGAGAAAGAGACCTTCGGCCAGATTATTATGAGCAGCACGAGACTGACGATGTACCGCAGCGTGAAGCTTCACCGTAAGTGCACTATGACCAAAAACAAGACTGAAACAAGAGCATTAGTCTCGTTTTAGCCACGTTAACCAGAAACGAAAGCTGTCTTTGCTCTCTGCGTCACTGTCGCGCTGTCTGGACTGCTTGCACCAGCGTAGCCTGCAAAAGCGGCAGAGTTTCTGACTCGTATCTGGGTCCCAGGGGTCCACTCTAGCCGATGCACGTTTTCGAAGAACTGCCATTAAATATTTTTGGCGAAACGCTTGTGTTAATAGACGATTTCCGGATATAACAGGCGAAGATAATTTGACAGTGTTTTCTTACTCCGGGAGAGTGATGTCCTGAATGGAGGTGCAGCGGAGAAGAGCCGATCTGCGACACTTATGAGATCTTGGCGAAGATCTATTATAATTTATACTTGACTACCAGCTTGGGGAACCTACTTTCCGATCTGCACGTTCCCCACGAGCAGTTAGTGTTTGATCGGCATTTCTGATGCCTTTTCTGCCTTTCGTTTACGGGTATCCGTCATCTTCCCACGTGCTCACTGTACCCCCAACAAAAGCGTGCCTACTCTGCGTTACACCAGCAGGCATGGACCTATATATACAGGTCCATGCCCGAAGGCTCTTACCGAGTGCAGTCCCCTGGATTTCCGAAGATCGTCTATTACGCTGTGTCAAAGTTCTGTTCTCTCTCTCTCTCTCTCTCTCTCTCTCTCTCTCTCTCTCTCTCTCTCTCTCTCTCTCTCTCTCTCTCTCTCTCTCTCTCTCTCTCTCTCTCTCTTAATGCGGTGTTTGTGAGCGATGCTTGTTCAACATTTGGAACGTACGGTTTAAAAACGCGATTTCCGAAACGCCCCCCTTCCCGCACTACAATCACCAGCACCACCACATCTACCTCTGCTTAACAGTTCATGACCTTCTCCTCTCCTGAGAAGATGGAGGCGTTTTTTTCTGCTCGCTCCTTTGGACTTGTAAACAGCCTTTGATGCAACAGACTACATGTCTGGCTGTCCACAGTATCTCTGAAACAAACTGCAAACAGGTCAAAACAACGCTGCTTGCCTTATCCTGAGAGTTTCTAAAGCTTCTTACATCTTTCCTCATCTTGCTTCTCTCCGTTGGCTGATGTCCATTGATTCACAGATACAGTACAAACCCTTTTTTTCTGTGTGGTGCAACTGTCTCAGCTCAGCTGCTCCTGGCTACATAACTGAACATCTTAAAATGTAATAATAATAAATAATAATTAAAGCATTTTTCAAGCGCAAAATCTTGTCCCTAGATACTATTCTAAGCGACACACACACACACACACACACACACACACACACACACACACACACACACACACACACACACACACACACACACACACACACACACACACACACACACACACACACACACACACACACACACACACACACACACACACACACAAATGTACAAACCATCCCGCACGCTACGTTCTTCTTCTGATACTTTCATTCTTTGTCTTCCACCTGTGAGCACGCACTCGCTTGGTCAGAGGTCTGTTTTTACATGCTGCACAGTCTATCTGGAACAGTCTTCCTTACAAAGTTAGGTCATCAAACACTCATCCTTCAAATCATCTCTGAAATCTGTGTTCAAGGTATCCTAATGACAGTTGTTTTCGTGTGTATGTGTGTGTGGGGTGTGTGTGTGTGTGTGTGTGTGTGTGTGTGTGTGTGATGTGTGGGGGGAGAGGGAGAGAGAGAGAGAGAGAGAGAGAGAGAGTAAAGAGAGTGTGTGTGTGTAGTGAGAGAGAGAGAGAGAGAGAGAAGGAGAGAGAGGAGAGATGTTTTGATTCTTTTTTTTTGTCTTTTCTTTTCTTTTTTCTTGTTTTCTCTTTGTACTGGGCTACGTGCTCTAATTTGGAGAAATAACACACAATTGAACGCAACATTACTATTATTGTTGTTATTATTATGATTACGGTCAATATTCTCCCGACTATCTTACCCTCCTCCTCCTCCTCCTCCTCCTCCTCCTCTTCCACCGCCCTCCTCCCCCGCAGCTGCTTCGAACCCTTCTCGATCCCTGTGGATATTGTTCCCGCCTTCTCCAGTGACCGATGCACCTGAGCAACTCGCGGACCACGGCGTGACGCCCACGGTGAGCCGTCCATTGAAGGCAGCACTCGGTGTGAGCTGGTCTGTCTGCCAGCGCTTTCGGCGCACGTCTTCCGGCACAGTGGACAAATTAGCGGGCCTTGCGGCGGACCGCAGGGAGGGAGGGATGACTATAAGGCCACTGTGGCACTGAAGCGGTCTGGGCGGCCAACAGGCCCGCAGGCGCTGCAGCTACGGATGTATAGCCTACTTCATCGTCAGTCAGTCTCGCCCCCAGCCGTGCGTCGGTTTCAGTTTGGAGGAGGAGAAGTACGGCTTTAACCGTCAGAGACAGGCAGCTAGACCCGACAAGCACCCTTCCAGGAGATAGAAAATGATGGGTGCAGAATACGATACGATACAATACAATCAACTTTATTGTCTCTGTGTAGAGAAATTTGCTTTCTGTCTCGTCATTTACATTAAAAAAAACATTCATATACAGTTAACAGTAAAATATCACAACTCAATAAGACACACGGAGCTAAAAACCGCTCAAATACAAGGAAATACTTAACAATAACAATGTACACACACACACACACACACACACACACACACCACACACACACACACCACTACACCACACCACACCACCACACACACACACACACACACCACACACGACGCACGCATCCACGACACCACGTCCACAACAACAACACACACACACACACACACACACACACATACATCACACACTGCAACAACCACGCACGATGCATGACCATCCACTCACCACCTACATCACCACAACACACACACACCACACACAACACACACACACACACACACACAACCACACACACACACACACACACACACACACACACACACACACACACACACACACACACACACACACACACACACACACACAGCACACTGTCAGAGCTTAGCCCCAGTGTTTCATTTCACATACTCAAAGGTTTTAGTTTTTTAGTTTTGTTTGTTTGTTGTGTTTTGTGGGGTTGCGTTAGTGTGTGTGTGGGTGTGGGTGTGTGTGGGTGTGTGTGTGTGTGTGTGTTGTGTGTGTGTGTGTGTGTGTGTGTGTGTGTGTGTGTGTGTGTGTGTGTGTGTGTGTGTGTGTCCGGACGATATCTTGTGAGCTGCTGAATATTTTGCAACTAAGCTTTGTTGTGTTCAGATGCATCATCATGAAGGTGAGCGTCTGAGCTATCTACAAGGTCAGTGTTACTGTGAGGACTCATGTTCTGCTTACATAATAATAATAATTAAAGTATTTTTAAAGCGCAAAATCTTGTCCCTTGAGACAAGCGCATACACTCGTACACACAAGCATTCTGACCATACAAAGCTAAAATATACACAGCTCAAAACGGGCAGCAAACACCGGGAGACCTGCAATGGATGAAGACATCAGCACGGAACGGAAAACACACATGAACCCTAACAATGACCTTGACATTGGAAACAGCAAACTGGCCTTTCCCCATGACACACCGGATTACGAGCTTAATGTTGTTTTACGTCCTGTGAGACTGTGTGGACTATTATGGATGGGGAGCTCCTGAGCTCTGCCGGCTTACGGTAGGTAGGTAGTGTTGCTTAACGTCCTCGGATGTCGGTTGACATATTAGGGACAAGCTGAGACCAATGCCGAAGCATGGTTCAGTATAGCTTTACGTCCACGGAAACCAGTAGGCTCGTTAGGACGGACAGCCCAGGACGGCCACCTCGACTTTCACACAGCTCCTGAGCTCTGCCGGCTTACGATGCGGTATCGCCAATCCATACCAAGCTTGCTGACAAAAAGGTTCCGGTGTCCTTAATATTTTTTTTATCGTCAGCGTACGACTGCTGCCTAATGGCTTTGCCCTCCACAGTTAACACGATGGCAAGAGAGGGTAACGGTGTGGGCCTTCTTCATGCAGATTTATTCTGACAGCACGGCCTCAGGCACAGGTTAACCCCTCTCTCTCTCTCTCTCTCTCTCTCTCTCTCTCTCTCTCTCTCTCTCTCTCTCTCTCTCTCTCTCTCTCTCTCTCTCTCTGTGCGCGCACGCGCGCGCGCGCGTGTGTGTGTGTGTGTGTGTGTGGTGTTATTTGTTTAGTTTGGGAAGGGGGCTAATTTCGATCTTTAGGCCTACATATTTGTTGTATTTTGGAGAAGGGAGGGGGGGGGGGGAGAGAGGGTAATTTCGATCTTTCGTATGACCCAGTAATGTCACGTGTTGAACAATACATGTTTTGGGAAGGCTTATAGCGGCCTATCTCTAAAACAGACCAGACGATATAAAACTCTTGTCTCAAGCTCCGTGTAGAGAACAGGAGGCAGAGATTCTCATGGCTCGGGCAAAATCAAAACTGCCTGGTGCGACGGAGGACGGTGGCTTTCTGGTGGTAAGTAATAGTGCAGCCCTATACACAGATGTGTTTTCTGTCGATCATCTGGCTCTCCCAGACCTACTGCCACCGACCCTGTAGGCCTGTCTACCCCTTTCTGGAGACCGCTTGGCGTCAAGCAAATGAAACTAAGCGAAACGGGCCAGTAGTGGATGGGGTGGGTGGGGGGGGGGGCGTGAGTAGCGGGCGGAGGGGGGGAGGTCGTTGCCACAGTTGAGGCTTCAAAAGGTTACTGCTGCAAAGTGAACTTTTTCAGTTTCTAGTCCGTGTTTAGAGCTGTCGTTCTTCTTCTTCTTCTTCTTCTTCTTCTTCTTCTTTAATTTTCAAGGACTTTCATCAAAAAGAATTCAGCTACAAGACTGGGAGATAGTTTGGCAGTGGTAAATTCAGCTTCGCGGCCACAAAACAGTCTCTAATTGCGGCTGCTAATTCGCTAAAATAAATTTGTAGCTAGAAACAAATCGACATATGGCATCAACGTTTCTCGTGTGCTCTTTTGCACCTGTAATTTATTCATGGTCATTAATCAACAAACAAAGGGAGTTAATTAGTGCTCGAAAGACGTCACACGACCACAACAACAAACTCTTAAATTGCCTGCGTTAACTCTCACCTGGCATGCGAGTAAATACAAGGTACATAAACTCTACCAAAGGTACACCCTCGACGAGATGGCCTGTTTGGTGATTGCCAATTTAAATTGCTTCCGAGCTGATTTGTGGAGTTTGTCTTCTTCTTCTTCTTCTTCTTCTTCTTCTTCTTCTTCTTCTTCTTCTTCTTCTTCTTCTTCTTCTTCTTCTCGTCCTCCTCCTCCTCCTCCTTCTTCTTCTTCTTCTTCTTCTTCTTCTTCTTCTTCTTCTTCTTCTTCTTCTTTCTTGCTCTTCTTCTTCTTCTCTTCCTCCTCCTCCTCTCCTCTCTTCTTCTTCTTTTCTTCTTCTTCTTCTTCTTCTTCTTCTTCTTCTTCTTCTTCACTCCTCCTCCTCCTCCTCCTCCTCCTTCTTCTTCTTCTTCTTCTTCTTCTTCTTCTTCTTCTTCTTTCTCCTCCTCCTCTTCCTCCTCCTCCTCCTCCTCCTCCTCCTCCTTCTTCTTCTTCTTTCTTCTTCTTCTTTTCTTTTCACCTCCTCCTCCTCCTCCTCCTCCCTCCTCCTCCTCCTTCTTCTTCTTCTCCTCCTCCTCCTCCTCCTCCTCCTCCTCCTCTCTTCTTCTTTCTTCTTCTTCTTTTCTTCTTCATTTTTCTGTTCTTCTCCTCTCCATCCTCCACCTCCTCACCTCCTCCTTCTTCTCTTCTTCTTCTTCTTCTTCTTCTTTCTTCTTCTTCACCTCCTCCTCCTCCTCCTCCTCCTCCTCCTCTTCCTCCTCTTCTTCTTGTCTTATTCTTCTCCTTCTTTCTGCTCTACTTTCTACTTCCTCCTTTCTTTCTTTCTCCCCATCCACCTCTTCCTCATCATCCTTCTTCTTCTTTTTCTCCTTCTTTAGATTTGCGTAAGTTTTTACCCAGACCACATTGATTGATTGTGTGTTCATAATCATTCGTCTTATTTGCATGGAAATGTATGACTGGATGTTTAGCCGTGCTTCAAAATGTGTTCTTGGAACTGTCGTAATTTGCCAACGGGCAATAATTCAGTTTCCTTTTTCTCCTCCTCCTCTTCCTTTTTCTTCTTTCACTTCCTCCTCTTCCTTCATCTTCTTCTTCTTAAGCGAGTTCAGATCTTTTTAATCAGAAAACTCCCAGTCTAATTACACAGAGACAAAAATCCCACTTCGTGTATCATTATATGGGCTTCTATTCGTGTCACAGGCATCTACCCAGTGCATCATTCATTTTCACTTTTTCACTCGCTCATTATATGGCTGGATGTTTTACTGGGTAATAAATATTGATACGGAGAAAGCTAGGGAGTGGAAAAAGACAGAGAGAGAAGAAACACACACACACACACACACACACACACACACACACACACACACACACACACACACACACACACACACACACACACACACACACACACACACACACACACACACACACACACACACACACACACACACACACACACACACACACACACACACACACACACACACACACACACACTTCGACTTGCTATTATCATTTTAAATTATGACTTATTCAGACGCCACCTGTTAGAAGACCCTATATGTTCATGCGGATATACAGCAGAAACATCAGAGCATTTCCTACTACATTGTCCCCTTTATAATAGTATTAGCAATAAAACCATTAATAAACTAGATGAGAACGAAAGAAATATCAATTCACTTCTGTCTGGAAACCACCAGCTACATTTAGAAACTAATAAGAAAATATTTGCTATATTCCACGACTTTTTGCGCCAAACCGACCGCTTGTAAATCTGTAAAAGTCTGCCAAAATTTGTTTATGATACAAGCGAAGAAGTACACGTTTTAATCCTCTCCCTCTCTCTGTCTCTCTCATATCAATAATTATGACAACATCACTAGACCATTCGGTTAGTTATGTGCTTTTTTAACCCCACTTCCTCCGTTTTGTTGTTTGTTGTTTTTTG
>JABMCL010000650.1:522500-535000 GCA_018857735.1 Alviniconcha marisindica
CACACACAACAAAAACACACACACACACCACACACACAACACCACCACACACACCACACACACACACCCCCACACCCCAACAACCACACACACACACACACCACACACACACACACACACACACACAAAACCCCACAAAACAAAAACACCACAACCCAAAGAGCTCCGATCAAAGCAGATCAGCCCTATGAAAATAATAACTTTTTTTAAACCAGCAGCCTCATTCCATTGTGCAAACGAAATTGTAACCATTTTTGTCATTAGCTCTCTGCTGCTGATTCTGATTTAAAAAAATCTGACTCTTTGAAAACTACCTTCTGTAGTGAAAACTTGCCAAAAGAGCAAATCACATAACAGGCAAAAATTTGAAACTTTGAAACGCAGACGGCAGAAATTTAAAAAAAAAACTAAAACATTTCTGGCAGAGGTCCGAGAGTGTAAAGCCATAATGTCAGTACACATTAGTTAGACCTTCATTTCTGCGTCCACGGTACCCACCGCGGGTGTACAAAACCAGAGGAAACTGTCACAGATCATCAGAGCCCAGTACCGTGCCTTGATTATAGATGCATTCCATGGCCGGAGTTCGTGACCACAGCCGGAGTTCGCGCTGTGTGTGCAGATGAAACCTTCGGATGCGAACTTCCTGTCACTCTGATGGACGTTCTTGGAGCGATACTGTCGCAATAGATTGCGTCCTGTGTACTGGGTCGGAATCGATGGGGGTTTGCAGCTGTGGTCTTAATCCGCATCAGTTGCCGTGAATGCTGGGGTAGAGCCAAGCTTGTGTCCAAGGAAATCGTCTGCATGTTTGACCCTCGTTCAATCGGCAACACTTGATGAACTGACATCGCGCCGGGCGACAGGGTTGGATGAGAACATTTCGTCAGATTACGTCGAGAAAGCTGCCACTTTAGATGAGGATATGTCATCAGCTGATCCCCCCCTCCCCTCCTCCCCCAGCCCCCCTCCTCCCCCCCCCCCCCCCCCCCCACCCTCCGCCCCGTGATGGCACATGAGAACACCTCACCGGAAGACCGCCGAGCGGGATGGCGCAACGGACGAGAACAATTCATCAAATGAGGTCCAGCGGTATGGCTCAACGGATGAGAACGTCTAATCTGAAGACACCGAGCGCATGGAATATCACAACGGATGATAACACCTCGTTAGAAGACGCTCAGTGGGACAGTTCAACGGATGACAGCACCTCATCAGAACACACCCAGCGGAATGTCACAAAACATGAAAATACAAGCGGAATGGCACGAAGGACGAGAACAGATCAGATAAGGTGAGTCCACGGAGGTGGCAGACTACAAGTGGCGAGAACATGTACCTCAGCAAGTGACAAGAAGAAGGAACATCATCAGATGATGTTCGTGGAGATAGCAGAATACAACGAGCTAGAACACCATGGAACATCGCCAAATGACGTCCATGGAGATGGCAGAGAACAACACGCGAGAACACCTCAACCAGAAGAAGGAACATCGCCAAACGACGTCGACGGAGGTGGCAGAGAACAACACGCGAGAACACCTCAAATAAGAAGAAGGAACATCACCAAATGATGTCCATGAAGATGGTAGACTACAACTGTGACATCGCTGTACCTCAGCAAATGACAAGAAGAAGGAACATCACCGAATGACGTCCATGGAGATGGCAGAGTGCGACACGCGAGAACGCCTCGTCAGCTGACCCCAGCGGGAATGCGCAGCTCATCAGAGGCCGTCGAGCGGAATGCAATGGCGGTGAAGAACCCCGTTCATCAACTGCTGCCTCGCCGCCTGCCGCACTGGGTGACAGCACATCGTCTGTGGACGTGAGCGGGGTGGCATAACGGGTAACACCGTTCCTACGGTGTCCAAAGCGTACAGTATGTACAATCGCACGCTTTAATACAATACAGTACAATACAATTTTATTGTCTCTGTGTAGAAATTTCCCTTTAACCCCCACCCCCCTTTTTGGGGGCAAAAGGCGGGTTAAAAATTTTTTTCCCGAACCTTTTTGGCCAACCCCTAAAAAAAAAAAAAACCACTTTTTTTTTTATACCAGGCTAATTTCCCCCAAATAAAACCCGAAAATCCCGGGGGAAAAAAACCACATTTGGTAGGAATGTGTAGCACTGCTCTTGCGGGTGCTGTGCCTCGCCCAGGTAAGACGATCCGAATTACCCGCAAGGGACAATAATGTACTATAAAAAAAAATTTTTTTTTAAAGTGATCAGTCCGGTGGTCAGTGACAAACGCCTGAGTATTTTATCGGCTGGCAACAGACAGGGTGACGCTGTGGGTAGGAACACTGCTTCAGAACTAGGAGACGATCAAACAGCGCGCCTTAATTGCTGTACTAGCCAGACAGTTGATAGGGTATACACTTCTAGAAAGGCTTCAGCAGAATGTGTGCAGTAAAACGGCTGCAAGCGCAAACTTCTCAGCCTGGCTGGACCGCTAATTTTAAGCTGAAGAACGAAACAAGCAAAAATGCACGACGATTGTTATTGCGATGATGAGGATGATGAGGATCATCGAATCATCCCCTTCACCAATGGCAGTAGCCCGGTGGACTACAAATATTGCCTGTGCCCTGCCATCCCTCCTCCTCCCCACTCCCTATCCTGTCATGCTTTAATCAAGCGACTCTGTACTTCGTCAGGCGCTCTTTGTTGTAGGGCAGGGCAAAAAACGGGCCCGGTTTTTCTGTATTAATTTCCATTTCACGCTTGACTCGGACCGACAGGATCTGCTTTGGAACCGCCACGGCACAATACGAGGGCACGCGATCAGGCGACGTGAAATGAATTCACCGCTTGGGTTCGATGAATCTCGTTGAGATCTAAGAGAACGGACGACGTCCCCTGTTGTAAACACAGAAAGGCCAACGGCCCAGTCGCGCATAAGCCAATGAAAGCTCCGACTGTCAGTGTTTCGCTGACCAATCGCGGCCCTCCGAGTCCTGGAGGATGCTCTTTTCTCCCAGCGTTGGCTGTATTATAGTGCAGTCCTTTCTTTCGGGTCGCTTTCCTGTGACCTATTTTCCGTTGATGGGAGAGACTGTGCGATTATTCCGCAAGGATGAATCAAGGACTGGGGCTGCTAGGAACGTGCGCGCAATGCTTGCAATGCAGGCACAAGAAGCTACACACTATTATCACACTATACTACACACTGATATCACACTGTATTATACACTATTATCACACTATACTATAAGTACTTCTGTCGACATGCTCCTCAAAGTTAATGTGACACCGGATGCGAGTAAATCTTGATTTCGAATAAACAAAACAGATCAATAAATCGATGAATAAATGAATACGATCAGTTGGATTTTTCAAACAATAGGCCAACGAATTCAATCTGAAGCCCATTCGCTTGCAAGAGAGCAAGCAAGAAAGAGGGAAGGTGGGTTTCAGTGAGACAGAGATAGAGGCAGAAAGACATCCGGACAGAGACAGAGAACTCGAACTCGAAAACTTTATTTGACCAGGATTGTAGTTTAGGTTCAATCAAAAACCCGTCTAACAATTAGTCCTTGCTAAGATACTTATGAGTAAATATAAAATTACAGGCATCATTTATATACATATAGGCATGAATGAGTTAGTGAAATTTTATACATGAACATTTCCACACAAAACATAGCGTGTTCACAGCGCCAGACACACACTTGCATACATCACTCAGTTATACATTATGAGCATACAACCAGCAAGTAAGGCAGCAAAACATCTGATCAATTGATATCACTAGTATTGGAAAAGAGATAGAGAGAAAGAGAGAGAGAGATAAAGAGAGATAAAGAGAGAGAGAGAGAACTCGAACTCGAAAACTTTAATACTCAAGGATTATAGCGTTAGGTCCATTTGGACCTATCTAACAGCCAGTCCTTGCTATACTGCAAACACAAATAAACACGAAAATACCACAAACAAATATTATATGCACGATTAAGCAATTGATTAATGCAGTTTCACAGTTCCTACAAACGTGCAGAAACATCAGACTTAAATTTCTTTCATGGGCATACATGTATACAACACTCAGTTGTTTAGGCAAATGTGTGATTCAAACAAATCCGTCCAAATTTGACGAAAGGTTATTCTCAGACATATATTTGTGCAGATTACGTTTGAAACAAGGAAAAAGAAATACATGATTTATATTTTGAGGCAGGGAGTTCCAGAGGGACGCTCCAGCGAAGGATATGCTAGTTTTAAATAAATCAAGCTTTGGCCTTGGCACGTAGAGGTTATTCCTGGAGTTGGTGTAGTGGGACTGGTGACTAATAAAGAGTTGTGCCAGGTAATTTCGGGAATTATTATTAAGAACTGTATGCATAAATATTCCTTTATTGCAAGAGAGTTGTTGCGGTAGGTTTAAAATTCCAAGTGCTCTCATCTTTTGCTCTGTAGATAGGGAAGGATCAGGAAGGATTAATTTGCCTGCCCTTCGATGTAGGGAGTTCAGTTTTCTTTTTTAAGTGTACTTCGCCCCTGCCATCCCACACTACTGACGCATAATCGATGTGAGGTTTTATGTGAGCGTTGTAGAAGAGTTTTCTGGTATCGATGATGATGATATGTTGCAGTTGAGAAAGAAGAAACAGGTGTTGTTGTTGTTGTTGTTTTTACATGCTTTTGCATATGTGTTTGATTTGGGCTTGCCATCGGAATTTGTTGTCGACAATGAGAGAGAGAGAGCAAACAAAGGAACCATGCCAACAGCCTTTATCTATATTCAATGACATCGTGTGGAGACGGAAGAAAGTGTGAGAACATAACAATTAACGTCCAGCAGCGATGTGGACCATTAAAGAAGGGCCAGTCTTCAATGGCTCTGATCTTATTTCTGTACCGGAAGTGGGGAATGAAAAATCAGTACGGCAAGGATTGGGGAACGAAACTGACGTGTTATACTCGTTTTCGGCGCAGTACGGAAATATTCTTATTCTAGTTCAGTTCAGGCTATTTAAAAAAAAAGAAAAAAAAAGAAAAAGAACCTAAGTAAAAATCCTTAAAAACGAACACTTTCAAACTGTTAAGAGTGCGTACAAGCCTGTTAAACTAAGCGCTGCAGGTCATCGCTCCATCTGTCGGCAGCTGTGATTGGCTCATTTCAGGGATGATCTGGAATGACCTCTTTCTGTTCAAGTCGTCTGTTGGTAGAATTGATTCGACGGAAGAAACTATACAGCTAAATAAAATCCAAACACGTGAAAGATTAAACAGAACGCTTAGTTAATATCACACCCCACAATATGCGAATTTTCGGGGCAAGCCTCTTTCTGAAGCGACAGAACAACATTTAAACAACTGTTAAATGTTAACAAATTAAAATATAGGTTATTTCTCTTCTTGTGAGCTTTTATGTCTCTCATGCCCTATTTTAGAACGCTAGCAGTCAATCTTGTCACATGTTTTTTTTTTGTTTGTTTTTTGTACAGCGAAATAGTTTGTTGAAAAGTTTTGGTTATGGTCAAAAACAACTATCTTGGTATCTGTGACTTTCTGTTGTGTCTGTGATTTGCTGTTTTGTATAAGAGGGAGAAAGCGGGGGGGGGGGGGGGGGGAGGAGAGACAGAGAAATAAAGTTTCTATTTTTATACTGTCTCAAAGAAATCAAGCTGTTTCTTTTTACTTTTTTCTTCTTTTTTCTTTCTTTTTCTTTCTTTTTTTAAGCTGAAACGACGTGAAGTAAAAACAAAAAAAATGATTCACCGTTTCTAACAGACTTCATTTTTTGTTGGAGCAAGACTAGGGGACAAAAAGCAAGGAATGAAAGACGTAACTGCTCACAATAGGTTACGTGTTCCTAGCGTAATAAGGAAATCTTTAACAGCTATAT
The DNA here is from genome assembly GCA_018857735.1 of Alviniconcha marisindica. NCBI lineage: Eukaryota > Metazoa > Mollusca > Gastropoda > Provannidae > Alviniconcha > Alviniconcha marisindica. Next base: position 528,356 of record JABMCL010000650.1, read on the forward strand.
CTTCTCAACAGAGACAGCCTGATTTCTACATCTGCTGTGTTTTTTCCCCAGGAGAGAAAAAATGCCCGCAGATTCTCCGAAAGAACACTATCTCTTTGTTTGTTAAGATAAAGCCAGTAATACAAGCGACTAACAAGGACATGGAAATCAATCTCAGTCGGTTTCAGGGTGGTTCGGCTCATCTCGCCTACGCATATACCAAAATATCTGTAGATCAGATATGATCCCGCACGACTGCACAAAAAGAGGGAGTGGCAGACGGAACCTGATTGGAAGTAGCAAGCGTTCCAGCTGAGCCACAGATGTGCACAAGAAATCGCACACGAAAAAAATTAATGTTCGGCAATACAACGAAAGGAAAGTGGCCCGCGCGTTGGTTAGTGGGGCTGCTACATCAACAAGAAATGGGGGCAAAATTGGACAGAAAATGAGCGGGAAATTGGGCACCTTTTAGCTCGCCGCCCCGTTAATCAATGCCAATTTGCCAGCGAGGCAGGTCTCCTCTTGCGCAGGTCAACTACCCGGCGATTACGTTACTGGAGAGAGTACCTACCTACATTGTGGACTGACAGACAGACGAGATCGCGAGCGTTGTTAAAGATCAACATAAAGCAGCGGTGTTTTTAGTACTGTCGGTGAATCAACACGGTATGGATCCTTCTCGAAAAAATAAAAATAAAAATACAATCCATCTCTCTCTCTCTCTCTCTCTCTCTCTCTCTCTCTCTCCTCTCTCTCTCTCTCTCTTGCAATTTGTTATGTGTATTTAATTATATCTATATTCTGTATGCATGTATCTTCAGTTTGTTATTTATTGTTTTGTAACGTTATGCTGATTACGTTTATCATTGACATAGGTCTCTCTCTCTCTCTCTCTCTCTCTCTCTCTCTCTCTCTCTCTCTCTCTCTCTCTCTCTCTCTCTCTCTCTCTTCTCATGTTCGTCTCTCGCTCGCTCTCTTTCTCTCTTTTCAAATATCTGGACTAGACTAAGATTATGCAATCATAGTTGCTGGTTTTGTTTGTTTGTTTGTTTTTTGTTTTTGTTTTAATAATAAAATAAAAGTATAATAAATCTGATACTTGTAACTGGATTACTTTACCTCATTGGTCCATATTTGGATTGAAAATGGCCAAGGCTGAAAGTTAGTTTAGGCCTACAATTTTGATTTTGCCTGTACGTGCGTTTTTCTTTCTTTCTTTCTTTCTTCTTTCTTCCCCCCCCCCCTCCCAACCTCTCTCTCTCTCTCTCTCTCTCTCTCTCTCTCTCTCTCTCTCTCTCTCTCTCTCTCTCTTCTTCTTCTTTTTCTTCTTCTTTTTTTCTTTCTTTTTTCTTTCTTTCCTTTTTTCTTTTTTTTTTTTCTTTCTTTCTTTTCTTTTTTCTTTCTTTTCCTTTTTTTTCTTTCTTTTTTTCTTTTTCTTTTTTCTTTTTTCTTTTTTCTTTTCGGTTTGGTTGAAGGAAGTAGATTTACATACAAGACGATTCGTTCTTGTCCGTGCACTCGCTGGTCCGACCCCGCGCAACCAGTGCGTTTGAACTCGCAACGCGTGAGTAGAATTCATGCACAACAAACCGCTGTAGACAACTGGAGAACTATGACATTTGAGAGGGTTCTGTGCGTCCGACACCGCCGCAGATTATCACTCGGGACAATCAAACCAAAACAAGGCAAAAGCGAAACCGATCGATTCTCGTTTTCTGCGAAACTGAGAGAACCCAATGTGAAGCAGGGTGAAGACAAAAGAGGCAGTCCCCTGGAGAGCCTGTTGGACGGGAAAGAAACGGAAAACAAATAGAGAAGGGCCAGAAGAACGTTTCAGACCGTAATCTTTCATCGGCGAAAGAAAGCAAAGACAGACAGCATGCGTTGTTTTCAAACCGAAAGGGGGGAACCAAGAGTTCCGCTGGAATGAGACTTGAAGATTTGACCTAATAATTCAGTTTAGTTCAGGTCCCAAACACATAAAAGGTTCAAAAGAACGCTATTTATTAGGACAAAATAGCGAAATATTTGCCCTAATAAACAGCGTTCTTTTGAACCTTTTATATGTTTGGATCTTGTTTTAGAACACTTGCAGTCATTCTTGTTTCAAGATTTTTTCAGCTTAGTTCAGTTCAAGATGCTATCTATGCGTTTGGAAAAGCCCATGTGCGCTCCACCCCGTCTCTCAGACTTTTCCACAACGTTGATAAATATTCATTAGACTTAAAACTAATATGCCAAGCAAAGATGGTAACGTTTTAAGTGTCTTTGTGCGAATCGTGGAGATCGCAATGTCTAAGAGAGATCAAAACATTAAAATTTAAAAAGAACACGGCTTTTAATTAAGACAATACGAAAAAAAAAAATGCAGTGCAAGCACTTTTTAAGCGACAAACAAACAGACAATAGCCTAATAATAGCAAATGAATGTTAAAACACACGAAAGGTTGGAAACAATGCGGGTTTTAATTAGACAATATAAAACAATGCAAAGTTTGCAATACAAGCACCATTTGTCAGCGACAATCGGAACACTAACAAACGATGAAATGAAAGAAACCTGACAGCTTGCGGTTGCTGGAGATGTTAGCTGCAGAATGTCAAAAGTTATTTACCTGTAGAAGGGCATTCTACAGCTAACTTCTGCAACAGCCGCAGGATATGTTTTTATATTCCTTCTTTTTCATCGTTTGTTAATCAGTGAATTATCTCTTTGTTTGCTTGAAAAAGGCACCTGCATTGAAATTTTGCTTTTGTTGTTGTTGTTGTCTGATTAAAATCAACATGATTTGTAACATTTTGTACGTTTTGATCTTATATCCGAACGCGAGCAGTCATTTTTATTTCTTTCAGATTTTGTTTTTGTTGTTGCTCTTTTTGCAATGTCGAAGATAACAGACCTTCAGACTGATTTTCCGTCACCATCGAAAACAACATTTGATTCCACCTCGCAAAGCTTTAGACTGACTTACGATCAAAGTAAAAGAGATGACTCCTCGAGTCCTCCGATTTGGACATGTGCTTGTGCGTCATCTGCTCGCCCTCGAGGGAAATAACTCTAACTCATAACAAGTTGGCACTGTCAAATGTGTCCCTGTACAGACTTTCGTTCGTATTAATTCGACGCTGTCAATAGGAATTTCACTTACTTTCGCTGTTTCTCGATTAAGCATTGTCAGAGTTCCGAGTCAGACACCTGGAGACAAAACTCCGAAATAATAAAGTCAGCAAATAACCACAGCAGTTAAACCTGCCCAACTCTGTCCAACACTCTTCTTCCATAACAGCATTTAAATCCTCCCTTGTGTATACTTATGATTCATATCGGTGTTTTACATCAGCCGTTGGGTTAGCTCAGCTGGGCAGCGTTCCATTCAGTTTGGTTCGAGACTGTATAGATCTACGCGTTCAGGAAAGCCCATATGCGCTCCTGGCTGTCTCTCGGAAGTTAACCCAACCTCCACTTCTCAACCCCCCAGTTTTGGGTCTAAAACATTTATTAGCTCCAATGTTGGTCTGATTTGGCGATGGCCCTTTCTGGTCCTTTCGTGACAGCGTTAAGACGTAGATCACTGCTCACTGATCGTAGATCACTGACATCAACGGGAGGATTACCGACATCAAGAGTGCCCAGATAAGGAGCCCTTGTCTCTGCCGACTTTGGCCTCACTGAGCCTGCAGAGCTGCTGCTGCAGTCTTGGGTCACTGACGGCACAGAATGGACAGGACAAGGACACAGTTTTCACACTCCTTAGCATTGGCATCGAGATGAACAAACGCAACAAAAATGAGTGTACGTCTTTCTCTTACCCCGACCCCCTCTGTCTCTCTCTGTCTCGTCTGTCTGTCTCTCTGTCTGTCTGTCTGTCTGTCTGTCTGTCTGTCTGTCTGTCTGTCTGTCTCTCTCTCTCTCTCTCTCTCTCTCTCTCTCTCTCTCTCTCTCTCTCTCTCTCTCTCTCTCTCTCTCTCTCTCTCTCTCTCTCTCTCTCTCTCTCTCTCTCTCTCTCTCTCTCTCTCTCTGCCAGCCCGCAATAAGGCTGACAACCCGCAATGGCCGGCTGTAAGATTCCCATTTCCAAGCCTTGTCCGTTTCAACGTTAGTCCTGACTGCCACCATTACTGACTGCCCTCCACCACCACCACCATCACCCCTCCCCCCCCCCCCCCCCCCCCCCCCCCCCCCCCCCCCCCCCCCCCACCGCCTCCTTCCCCGCTACTTCTCATCGCCCCCCTGCTCGACAAAGGATCTTATTCTTCGAAACATCAGCATCATTCATTTCCTCGGGTCAGTTATCCAATCTTCCTTCATCATTTTCTCCTTGTCTAGTTCGCCTTCGGAAATTATTGTTGATTTGCGCATAGGAAAGAAACAGCGAAGGGAGGTGACCAAGCAGTAAATTTATCCTTCAGCCGATTTTCCGGTGTGGTGTGTGTTCTTATCGAAGAACGAATTCATTCTATTTATTAATAAGACATCAGCGCGGAACTTAGCACGGATTCGTGCAACAGGAAGGTGGTGGGTTTGAAGATGTATATATAAATATTAGCACGGATTCGTGCAAACGGAAGGCGGTAGGTTTGAAGATGTATATACAAATATTAGCACGGATTCGTGCAACAGGAAGGTGGTGGGTTTGAAAATGTATATACAGATATTAGCACGGATTCGTGCAACAGGAAGGTGGTGGGTTTGAAGATGTATATACAGATATTAGCACGGATTCGTGCAACAGAAAGGCGGAGGTCTTTAAGACGTATATACATTAGAACGGATTCATGCAACAGGAAGGCGGTGGGCTTTAAGACGTATATATATATACACAATTACCTAGCACGGAATCGTGCAGCAGGAAGGTGGTGGTTATAAGGCGTATACACACACACACACACACACACACACACACAGCACGCACGCACGCACGCACGCACGCACGCACGCACGCACGCATGCACGCACACACACACACACACACACACACACACACACACACACACACACACACACACACCTCAGCATAAATTCGTGCAAAAGGAAGGCGGTGGGTTTAAGACGTACGTACACACATTAGCACGGATTTTCCGGTGTGGCGAGTGTTCTTATCGAAATACGAATTCACTCTATATATTAATAGGTCATCAGCGCGGAACTTAGCACGGATTTGTGCAACAGGAAGGCGGTGGGCCTTTAAGACGTCCACAACTTAGCGCGGATCCGAGGAACAGGAAGCTTGTCAGCCTCAAGGGTGTACAAGGTTAAGACGCCGACAACATATCGCGCGGACTCGAGGAAAAGAGAAGTGTGTGTGTGTGTGTGTGTGTGTGTGTGTGGTGTGTGTGTGCGTGTGTGTGTGTGTGTGTGTGTGTGTGTGTGAGAGAGAGAGAGAGAGAGTTGTGGGGGGAGGGGGGGTATCATCTTCACGGACAGATAGTTAAGACGCATGTAACTCACTTGAACAGGAAGAGCTCTTCGGCCTCAAGGGTGTTTCGACAAGGTCAAGACGTCCTCGTTCGCAAGATTAATAAGACGTTATCAACTTCAAAGTCACACCATTGAAACTTCGTACACATGTTCGTGTAAATTCGCTAACAGACAAAATTCTATCAGTCTTTATATCTAGGCTATCGTTTTTTAAGACGACCAGAGCAGGCAGTGGATCAGAACGAAACGGGAACTCTGTCAGCCAGAGGGGTCGGCTACAGAATTGATACGCCGGCGCCTCGGGTGTCATGTCACGCGAATGCTGTCACTCGCATGACGTCCTTCTACAAGACTCTCTCTCTCTCTCTCTCTCTCTCTCTCTCTCTCTCTCTCTCTCTCTCTCTCTCTCTCTCTCTCTCTCTCTCTGTTGGTTTGTTATACAAAGTGATTTTATGCATACATTTGCACCAGAGGAAGTGTCCAAATGGCAGTCACAGGAGCAGCGTTGCTTTGTCCCAATGGCAGTCACAGGAGCAGCGTTGCTTTGTCCCAATGGCAGTCTCAGGAACAGCGTTGCTTTGTCCCAATGGCAGTCACAGGAGCAGCGTTGCTTTGTCCCAATGGCAGTCACAGGAATAACGCTGCTTTGTCCCAATGGCAGTCACAGGAATAACGCTGCTTTGTCCCAATGGCAATCACAGGAATAACTCTGCTTTGTCCCAATGGCAGTCACAGGAATAACGCTGCTTTGTCCCAATAGCAGTCACAGGAGCAGCGTTGCTTTGTCCCAATGGCAGTCACAGGAGCAGCGTTGCTTTGTCCCAATAGCAGTCACAGGAGCAGCGTTGCTTTGTCCCAATGGCAGTCACAGGAGCAGCGTTGCTTTTCCCCAATGGCAGTCTCAGGAGCAGCGTTGCTTTGTCCCAATGGCAGTCACAGGAATAACGCTGCTTTGTCCCAATAGCAGTCACACATCGTGATGTAATGGGAATCAGCTGTTATGGCATTATCCGACTGAGGCACAAATCCGTACCCTTTTTCTTCAATGTCCACCTGTGTGGGAATCGTTCACTACTTGCATGACCAAGAGGGCACGGGTCTGACACGCTTATTTCGTGTCACAGACTAGAATGAAGACAGAGCAGCACGCTGATCTGGGTTCACAGACTTCGGAGAGGGGCGAGGTGTCCTGATGGTTGACGTTCCGGCTTGCGGGGGTTCAGGTCCTGGTTGACGAAGGGTAA
>JABMCL010000650.1:540000-545000 GCA_018857735.1 Alviniconcha marisindica
GCCAATAAGAGCTTCGATTTGTGTCAGCTGCAGAGAACAACCCGCGAAAAATGAAGTCAGTTGTGGATGCGTGTGTTGGATTAAAAGAGCAAACCATCGTCAGCGTTTGGCAGTGCGTCGGGAATCAATCGTGTTCATACCCACCCCCCCCCCCCCCCCCACCCCCCACTCCCACCCCCACCCCTTGAAATTAATCCAAAGCTGTGCTGACTCCTCAGTGGTCGGTACGTAGGTGAGTCTGTGTCTTCCTTTTAAAACGTAATTTAACATTGCTTATCAGGCAAGCAGTGATCAGAAACGTGTTACCACTGTCACTGTCAATGCATTGTGCCTAACAGTACAACAGGCCTGATACTGTAGGAAACATAACGATGCATGAAGTTATCGACCCATAAGCTTTACTAATACTGAAAGTGAAAAGTAAGTGAAATTCTAAACTCGGACTAATGAGACTGCTCTGATTGTGTGTCATTTGTGCATTTACTTCTTCTTCTTCTTCTCTCTCTCTCTCTCTCTCTCTCTCTCTCTCTCTCTCTCTCTCTCTCTCTCTCTCTCTCTCTCTCTCTCTCTCTCTCTCTCTCATCGATTTCTCTTAACTATTGTTCTCGTCTTTGCTCGAAAACGACCATGTGATCGGATTCCCCGTCATAGACGTGATTCTCAAATTAGACCAGTAACAGGGAAAAGGTGCCGCAGCAAAAATAATCTAAAAACAAAAACCAATGAGTTCAAATTGCAGGCGATTTATTTTCACTCTGTCACTTCCGAAGTCATAGACAGCTTCTTTCGCCCTTGTTGTGGGTTTTCGTCAGCAATTAGCCATTGCTGCATGCCAGCTTCCGAAGAAGCCATACAAAATACCTTGTTCTTGACTTAACACTGTGATTAAAACTTCCACAAAGGGAAAGGGCCTGTCTGCATTTGCATTTCAACAATTTGCTAAGAGTAGAAAGGCTTCGACAACTTGATTTTTCTTTGTCTGCCTTGTTTTTAATTTTATTTTCTCTCTCTCTATTTCTGACTTTGACCTGATGTGATTTGATTTTCTGTATTTTGGGGGTTTAAAAAAATAGCATTGAGAGTTTAGCTTCCACACATTTGTGCGCTATGTTTTTTCACTGGATTCTACCGCAGTTTTAGGAATTCGCTTCAGATTGAAGGCTTGCAAAAAGCAGGACGACCCCCCTGACCGCCCATCTTCGTGCTCCCCTCCCCTTCTTCTCTCCTTCCCCCCCCCCCCCCCCCCCTCCGCCCCCAACTCCCCTCCCCCCTCCCCCCCAAACACACACACACACCAAACCCGCCCAACCCAAACTACGCCCTCTACCCGAAAGTCTTTATTTCAATGGGAACCACGTTTTCCTCCAAATCAGGTTAGCCTTTTGTGTCATCACTCTTTGCCAAAATGTCCTTCCATCTTGATTAATTGCCACCTGGGCAGAGACGAATCGATATCAGATTTTCCTTTCTGAATCTCAGCCCCAGCTTCTCTGTGTCTATACTTTAAGCAGGGTACGCTTCGATTGAACTCTCCTCCGTCTAAGGGGAAACTTATAAGGGATTAAAGTCGCTCGAGATATAGTGCAAAACTTTGAAGGTCTACAAAAGTTTCAACGGCAACGAAAAGCTGGCTACAAACTCTCCGGCCTCTTCCAGTCTGTTATCACTGGTACTGGCCTGCGATATCTCTCTGGCCTCTTGAACGTCTATAACCCTTCTCGTCAACAGAGCTCTTCTTCCGATAATAAATCTTCGGATTCCCAACGTTAAAAAACCCAAACACAATGAGCTAAGATCTTTCTCTTTTGTACGTGCAACAAAATTCATTCTCCTGCTTCGTCTACTTTCCAGTCTCTTCTCAAATTTCATTTCTGTAAGCAATTACACATCGTTTCTACAAAACCGTATTCTAAATAGCTATGCCGTGTGTGTGTGTGTGTGTGTGTGTGTGTGTGTGTGTGTGTGTGTGTGTGTGTGTGTTGTGTGTGTGTGTGTGTGTGTGTGTGTGTGTGTGTGGTGTGTGTGTGTGTGTGTGGTGTGTGTGTGTGTGTGTGTGTGTGTGTGTGTGTCTCAAGCTGGTTTACGCTCTGCCTCAACTGCGTTTAGTTACGCCATAGGGTCCAGAAGCTGTCGCTACGGCAGTGTTTTTGTTGGTGCTCAAACAGTAGTATGTTTGTTACAAACAACTCAAATTATATCAGACTTTGTTTTAAAACTGACCATGTTGCTTACGCCAGCTCAAATAAAACCAAAATCGTTTGAATTGAGACGGAACTCTTTTTTTACCCGGGGTGGATGCGCTCATGTTTACGTGCGTGCTTGGGCGCTAGGTTGCTTCCACAGTCCTACCAGTACCCAAACCTTTCGGAGGGCGCTGACCGCGTCGGTGGACAGCTGCGCGGAGATAAAGAGTACCCCTTCAGTGGCGTAACTAAATCTGGCAGAGTTTGGAGGAGGGTGCCGGAAAGCGATGCTTGGAGTGTGTGTGTGTGTGTGTGTGGTGTGTGTGTGTGTGTGTGTGTGTGTGTGTGTGGTGTGTGTGTGGTGTGCGTGTGTGTGTGGTGTGTGTGTGGGGTGTGTGTGTGTGTGTGTGTGCGTGGGTGTGTGTGTGTGCGCGCGCGGTGTGTGTGTGTGTGTGTGTGTGTGTGTGGTGTGTGTGTGTGTGTGTGTGTGTGTGTGTGTGTGTGTGTAGGTGTGTGTGTGTGTGTGGTGTGTGTGTGTGTGTGTGTGTGTGTGTGTGTGTGTGAGAGAGAGAGAGAGTGGGTGCGTGCGTGTGTGTGCGTGTGTGTTGTGTTGTGAATGCGTGCGTGTGTGTGTGGTGCGTGCGTGCGTGCGTGCGTGCGTGCGTGTGTGTGCGTGCGTGTGTGTGTGAGAGAGAGAGGGAGAGGCGAGAGAGAGAAAGATGGAGGGAAAGAGAGAAGGTATGTATTTTTTACCTAATTTACACTAATTTGAAAGTGAGCGCCTTGAGGTCATTCGTGGAGAGGCGCAGATGATACTTATTATTATAACTACAATGACATGAAGTTAATTTGAGCGTCAGATATACACCGACCTCGCGTTGGTTATTCCTCTGCAGTTAAGACACTGACCAAAGACATAACACATGCCTGCGGAGATTCAAGTGTTAAAGGAAACGCCGATATTCATACGCAATGCTGCATTTTCTATGTGTGCTGAACCGTCAGCCTCGCCTTTGCCGTAGAGCAATCAGTCATTTGCACAGAAGCAAAGCATGCATCCTCCAGTGCAATTGATGTCTGTATGGTGATCCATCGTCTATCCAAAAACCAGCAAGCAGACTTCCAAACCAAAAACTACAGTCAAAAGTCAAAACAACAAACTATAGGCCTACCACGTTCCAGAGCAGTTCACGCTGGCATCTGTGCGTTCGGGAAACCCCGTATGCGATCCTCCCCGTCTTTCTGAAGTTTCCTCAATGTTGCCTTGGGAACAGTTTCAATGTTGGCATGTCTGTCCACGGCTTAATACACTCCATAATCCCCCCTCCCCCCCCCCTCCCCCACCCCCACCCCTTTTGTTTTCCAAGCACATCATTGTGGGGCTTTTATTCGATACAAGATGCTTCCATCCGTTACAATATATCTTTCATTCACACTGAGACTCCTTAGTTAAGCATGAATAGCACTGGCTGACAACACAGAGAGAGAGAGAGAAGAAGAAGAAAAGAGGGTGGGTGGGGGGCAGAGGGAGGGTATGCATACAACACACACACACACACACACCCACACAACACACACACACACACACCACACACACACACACACACACACACACACACACACACACACACACACACACACACACACACACACACACACACACACACACACACACACCAAACACACACACACACACACACCACACCACCACACACACACACACACACACACACACACACACCACACACCACACACACACAACACACACACACACACACACACACACACACACACACACACACACACACACACACCCCCACACACACACACACACACCCCCACACACACACACACACCCCCCACACACACACACACACACACACACACACACACACACATACACACGATTTTCTTCTTATCTCCCCCCCCCCCCCTCCACCCAGTTTCAATGTGGCATAAGCTGAGTGTCATCCCCAGGGAATGAAGAGAAATTTGCCTGTCGCATTTCAAGCAGTCGTTGTTGATGTTTTTCGTTTTGTTTCTTTGTGTTTGTTTTGGCTTGGTTCGGTTTGCATTCCTTTTAGTTTAGATTTTGTTTGGTTGGTTGTTTGCTTTCGTCGTTCTTCAGACCAAATGGATCATTCTAGTTTTTGAACATTTATTTTCTTCTATCTCGGCTGTCGGAAGTTGGAGAGCGTCATTTATTTCGGGTTGTGTTCTCTTGTTGGTGTAAATGGCAGAGTGGGAGATCTGCAACTCCTTCCACTTACTTGATATTCAATGCCCATTTATTGCGAAGATGATGTCAGGGAGAGAGAGAAAAAATAAATAAAAACAAGGTACGAAATGAGGAGCGAAAGTGTGATTCGCTGTTCAAGACACGTGTCATGTTTTATGTTGGTGGAGGATTGGGAAAATGCGAAGTCGAATGAAACGAAAAAATTACTTTGGGGGGGGGGGTTTATTACTTTTGGTGTGTGTGTGTGTGTGTGTGTGTGTGTGTGTGTGTGTGTGTGTGTGTGTGTGTGTGTGTGTGTTGTGTGTGTGTGGTGTGTGTGTGTGTGTGTGTGTGTGTGTGTGTGTGTGTGTGTGTGTGTTTGGTGTGTGTGTGTGTGTGTGTGTGTGTTGTGTGTGTGTGTGTGTGTGTGTGTGTGTGGTGTGTGTGTGTGTGTGTGTGTGTGTGTGTGTGGTGTGTGTGTGTGTGTGTGTGTGTGTGTGTGTGTGTGTCTGTGTGTGTGTGTGTGTGTGTGTGTGTTGTGGTTGTGTGTTGTGTGTGTGTTGTTGTGTGTGTGTGTGTGTGTGTTGTGTGTGTGTGTG
>JABMCL010000650.1:557500-570000 GCA_018857735.1 Alviniconcha marisindica
AGGTCCATGGCTGCAGCAGCTGACCTGTCCGTATATCAGCCCTGCCACCTCGCCAGATTATAACTCCCTCCAGACCTGCAAACCCAGTCCTACTGCTGAGCCCTCGAGGCTAAGAGCCGGTTTAATAGAGCGGTTACAAAGCTATTTTCTCCATCCTAAGCGATGGTTATAAACTCTAAAAGCGCAAAGTGGTCTTTTTTGCGGCCAGTGAAGCGGTTACAGTGGCTGCCGCCATCCTATTTCTTTTCATGCTGCTTTATAATCACCGTCATAGTTTATAACACCCCTCCCCACCACACCACACCCCCACCCCCACCCCCACCCCCACCCCACCCCCACCCCACCCCCACCCCCACCCCTTGCGTCTGCCTGAGCTGACGTAAGCTTGCCTCTGGGTACAAACTCGAGCTGTTTGATAAGAGATTCATGATGGCCGCCAAGTAAGACCGGTTTGCTATACGTGCACATTCTGACTCGAAGAGGTCGTAAATTTCGTGAATAAATAAATCCACTGGACGTGCACGATGACCTAGGTTTACTTCAGCGTTTTGGGTTTCCACGCCGTGAGCTCCTTGGGGTAATTGATGAGTTTAATTATGATTTGCAGTACATCGCATTGACAAAAGGGCAATCTGTCGCAGTTAAATATACACGGCCTAACGCTATCACAGTTGTAACCGACAGCATTTTGCGCATCATGGCAGCGATTTGGCGGGGCTGTCGTAACTTTCAATCGTCCCCATAACTATAACCATGGACCTACGTATAATTATGTAGGTCTATGTCTATAACCGCGCAGTGGGTTACAATTGCCAAGTGTCAATACACTGATTGCACGAGGAATGTTTTGTGGTGCCAGGTACACTCATCACACATTCACTCCAATCATAAAACATTTAATTACAACAACAGCAACAACAACAACAAAAATCCAGGTAAAAAGTCATTCATAAATAACAACATGAGAAAATCTTACTGTGCATATCACATAAAATCGCCACTTCCCGAGGACCCCCTCTTAAAAGTTACTGTCCTAAGAAAAGCAATTATAAAAATTATCTACAACAAAATAATTAATTAATTAACCCCGCCGGCTTACTCCCCTGGCCACTTCAGTCGAGGGCTTGACCATATTGCTTTACGTCCACAGATGCGAGGTTGCTTATTAGGAACGGGGGGGGGAGAGAGGGAGAGAGAGTGAAGGCTCGACCGCGGATACCGCCCGAAAAAGACCGGAGAGACCGTGGACCGCCGCCAGCCATTGCGGAGCGACTAGTGCACTGCGCAATTGCTGTTTTCAACTGCCGTGCTTGGGCAGAGTCACAAAGACAATGTCCGTTGCACTGCTGTTGAGGAACAACCCGAAGCGAAAGAAGTCCAACTTTCGCAGCCCAGCTCCACCTCCCTGCTCATGATCTCTTCTGGGCTAACTTGAAGGTCCAGCTCCACCTCCCTCCTCTCGATCTCGCCTGGAACCCTGTGTCGAGGGCTTTCCGCTAGCATAGTTTATAACCGTGTTCATTAAACCGGCTCCGGAGGAAAAGCGGACTGCCAAAGACGGACTGGCGACAGACGAAGGACAGGGTCTGGCAGACTGGCGACAGGCTGGGTGCTGACCGGACCCGCTGGTCAGTGCCTTAATTGACTGCCCCAAGCGTCAGGAGAGGCAGGAGCGTCCAAGTGCAACTTCCGTAAGTAAGTCGGTGCGAACGGACTGGCTGATCCCGAAATGGGCCCCTTGAAAGCTCACTAAGTGTAGAGGAAGTGTACAGCTTTGTCAGAGCTCAGGAGCCTACAGAGAGTACTTCAGTTTAGAGCCCGTGTTTTAAAGGAACTGTGCACCTGAGAAGTTGTTGCTGAAGTGTTGCTTTACGTCCACAGAAACCGTAGATTTATTAGGGACGGAAAGCCCAGGACGGCCACCTCGACTTTCACACAGCTCCCGAGCTCTGGGGAACTGTGCAGTTCAGTTCAGTCAGTTCAGTTGTGTTGCTTAATGTCCTCGGATGTCGGCTGACATATTAGGGACAAGCTGAGACCAATGCCGATGCATGGTTCAATATAGCTTTACGTCCACGGAAACCAGAAGGCTCGTTAGGACGGACAGCCCAGGACGGCCACCTCGACTCTCACACAGCTCCTGAACTATGGAACTGTGCACTAGTAGTACATGGTGCTTTACGTCCACGGAGGCAAGATGGCCTATTAGGGACGGGGGCAGAGTGGGAAGGGGCCGAGAGAGTGAAGGCTCGACCGCGGGAACCGCCCGAAAAAACAGGAGAGACCGTGGACCGCCGCCAGAACAATGGAAGTGTTAGGACGGTGTCCCCTCGCCATGCCCAGCGACTTGTGCACTGCGCAATTGCTGTTTCAACTGCTGTGCCTGGCCAGAGTCACAAAGACAATGTCCGTCGCACTGCTGTTGACGAACAACTTGGACAACTCAAGCAAAGGAAGTCCAATCTTCTTAGCCCAGCTCCACCTCCCTACTCATGATCTCTTCTGGGCTAAGTTGAGGGTCCAGCTCCACCTCCCTACTCATGATCTCTTCTGGGCTAAGCTGAGGGTCCAGCTCCACCTCCCTACTCATGATCTCTTCTGGGACTAAGCTGAGGGTCCAGCTCCACCTCCCTACTCATGATCTCTTCTGGGCTAAGCTCAGGGTCCAGCTCCACCTCCCTACTCATGATCTCTTCTGGGCTAAGTTGAGGGTCCAGCTCCACCTCCCTACTCATGATCTCTTCTGGGCTAAGTCTGGGTCCAGCTCCACCTCCCTACTCATGATCTCTTCTGGGCTAAGTTGAGGGTCCAGCTCCACCTCCCTACTCATGATCTTTCTGGGCTAAGTTGAGGGTCCAGCTCCACCTCCCTACTCATGATCTCTTCTGGCTAAGTTGAGGTCCAGCTCCACCTCCCTACTCATGATCTCTTCTGGGCTAAGTTGAGGGTCCAGCTCCACCTCCCTACTCATGATCTCTTCTGGGCTAAGTGAGGGTCCAGCTCCACCTCCCTACTCATGATCTCTTCTGGGCTAAGCTCAGGGTCCAGCTCCACCTCCCTACTCATGATCTCTTCTGGGCTAAGCTGAGGGTCCAGCTCCACCTCCCTACTCATGATCTCTTCTGGGCTAAGCTGAGGGTCCAGCTCCACCTCCCTACTCATGATCTCTCTGAGGGTAAGCTCAGGGTCCAGCTCCACCTCCCTACTCATGATCTCTTCTGGGCTAAGTTAGGGTCCAGCTCCACCTCCCTACTCATGATTCTTCTGGGCTAACTTTAGGGTCCAGCTCCACCTCCCTACTCATGATCTCTTCTGGGCTAAGCTGAGGGTCCAGCTCCACCTCCCTACTCATGATCTCTTCTGGGCTAAGCTCAGGGTCCAGCTCCACCTCCCTACTCATGATCTCTTCTGGGCTAAGTTGAGGGTCCAGCTCCACCTCCCTACTCATGATCTCTTCTGGGCTAAGCTGAGGGTCCAGCCCTCCTCCACCTCCTACTCATGAATCTTCTTTCTGGGCTAAGTTGAGGGTCCAGCTCCACCTCCCTACTCATGATCTCTTCTGGGCTAAGTTGAGGGTCCAGCTCCACCTCCCACTTCATGATCTCTTCTGGGCTAAGCTCAGGGTCCAGCTCCACCTCCCTACTCATGATCTTTCTGGGCTAAGCTCAGGGTCCAGCTCCACCTCCCTACTCATGATCTCTTCTGGCTAAGTTGAGGGTCCAGCTCCACCTCCCTACTCATGATCTCTTCTGGGCTAAGCTCAGGGTCCAGCTCCACCTCCCTACTCATGATCTCTTCTGGGCTAAGCTCAGGGTCCAGCTCCACCTCCCTACTCATGATCTTTCTGGGCTAAGCTCAGGGTCCAGCTCCACCTCCCTACTCATGATCTCTTCTGGGCTAAGTTGAGGGTCCAGCTCCACCTCCCTCTCATGATCTCTTCTGGGCTAAGTTGAGGGTCCAGCTCCCACCTCACTCATGATCTTCTGGGCTTTAGGGTCAGCTCCACCTCCTCTCATATCTCTTCTGGGCTAAGTTGAGGGTCCAGCTCCACCTCCCTACTCATGATCTCTTCTGGGCTAATTGAGGTCCAGCTCCACCTCCTACTCATGATTTCTGGGCTGTGAGGGTCCAGCTCCACCTCCCTACTCATGATCTCTTCTGGGCTAAGCTCAGGGTCCAGCTCCACCTCCCTACTCATGATCTCTTCTGGGCTAAGCTGAGGGTCCAGCTCCACCTCCCTACTCATGATCTCTTCTGGGCTAACTTTAGGGTCCAGCTCCACCTCCCTACTCATGATCTCTTCTGGGCTAAGCTCAGGGTCCAGCTCCACCTCCCTACTCATGATCTCTTCTGGGCTAAGCTCAGGGTCCAGCTCCACCTCCCACTCATGATCTCTTTCTGGGCTAAGCTCAGGGTCCAGCTCCACCTCCTACTCATGATCTCTTCTGGGCTAAGTTGAGGGTCCAGCTCCACCTCCCTCCTCATGATCTCTTCTGGGCTGAGGGTCCAGCTCCACCTCCCTCCTCATGATCTCTTCTGGGCTAAGTTGAGTGGTCCAGCTCCACCTCCCTCCTCATGATCTCTTCTGCTAAGTTGGGTCCAGCCCCCTCCTCCCTCATGATCTCTTCTGGCTAAGCTGAAGGTCCAGCTCCACCTCCCTACTCATGATCTCTTCTGGGCTAAGTTGAGGGTCCAGCTCCACCTCCATCCTCTAACTGTGCACGTAAGTAAGTAAACATGGCGCTTAACGTCCACAGAAACCGTACGGCTTATTAGGGACGGCAAAACTGTGCACCTGAGAAGTTGGCTTTTATAGCCTTATATCCAACACCTACATCCCACATCGCCCACGCGGGAATCGGAGTTCAGGAGCTGTGTGAAAGTCGACGTGGCCGAACTGGGCTCCCCGTCCCTAATGGTCCTTATGGTCTTTGTGGACGTAAAGCAAAACTGAATTTGAACAGTCTCGTCATCAGCATGAATGATGTAGTACCTAGATACTGGCTAGATCACGTCCGGCCACATTTTCTGACAATGCGCTCCAGCAGTTCACTTCAGTTCCAGGTGGTATCTATGCGCTCGGAAAAGCCTGTAATAATTGTTACCCGTTCCATCCCGTCTCTCAAACTCGTTCCAAACGTGCCGTTTGAAACAATTCCGGTGTTCGTCTGATTGACGATGGCCCTTTCTCGTCTTTTTAAAGAAGATCGTCGAGAGCTTCCTCTTTCTACGCCTCTCTCTTCCAGACGATCGATGGTGGGATGTCCTTGGCTTTGTGCCCGCAGGTACAAGTCTCAATCAGCTCAATGACAGCAGCAGACAGCTAAGGGGAATTTTCCCGACAATTTGGTAAGCTGTCAATTCGCGTATGGGGAATGTTTCAATATTATTATTGATTGCTTTCATATAGCGCTGTTCTCTGCTCTCGGGGAGACTCACTGTGCTTATGTTGCATGTGACTCTGAATGAGTGACTGTATCCTTTTATATCGCGTATTTTTAATATCCACCGAAGTGGTGTACTTGACAGCGATATTTGGTTGTTGCATGGCTGGTGCCACGTGAAACCGCTGCCGTCTCAGCGCAGGTTCTGTGTACACCATTCAACCATGCACTAGTTTACAGTGTCACTTTATTCAAAGCCACATAGGCAGGGTGGGTGGGTGTTTAGCTGTAACCTGCCTCCCGCACTTTTGGCAGAATGACCAGGATCTTTTTACGTGCTACTGCGGTAACACGAGGGTGGAACGGATACCGAAATAAGAGTCAGCACAGAAAGTTAACCCTGGAGAAGAACATTCTCCCGCCGCTCCAGCTGGGACTCGAACCGTGGACCGTTCGATCACGAGTCCGACGCTCTAACCATTGAGCTATCCCCGCTTGTTTTTTCTACTGACCCAGTTCATGATATCCCCAACGATGTTCCGAGCACACTAGCTCTCACAGCAGACCCTGAAGTGGGCGGTGCCGTCCTCCAAAGCAAAGATCAGCGGATCGTTGAGGCGCGACAAGTGCTTCGCTCATGTGACAGTGAAGTGAAAGAGTAACACGATTCCGACCCTACTTCTTATTTTGCCTGTCACGCGCACGTGCTCTTTTTGAGTTTGGGTTTCCACTGCTTCCGCTGTGCGCACGCATAGGCTAGCCTCGTGTTCGTTGACGGAAGCCAGCATAATGCTCGGTGATTATACATAGCAGTAAACGAAAGAAGTATAAAACCCTTTTTTTAAGGAGAAATAATATCCTCACGTCAAAGGTTGTCTTTGGGTAAAATGGTAAAACCGGTTAGAGTATTAAGTTCAAGGACTGTGTTTTAACAAGCCTCGTTCCCTGAGATTGTGTGTGTGTGTGTGTGTGTGTGTGTGTGTGTGTGTGTGTGTGTGTGTGTGTGTGTGTGTGTGTGTCTGTGTGTGCGTGCGTGTGTGGTGTGTGTGTGTATATGTGTGTGTGTGTGTGTGTGTGTGTGTGTGTGTGTGTGTGTGTGTGTGTGTGTGTGTGTGTGTGTGTGTGTGTGTGTTGTGTTGTCTGTGCTGTGCGTGCGTGTGTGATGGTGCGTGCGTGCGTGCGTGTGTGTGTGTCGTGCGTGCGTGCGTGCGTGCGTGTGGCGTGCGTGCGTGCGTGCGTGCGTGCGTGCGTGCGTGTGGTGCGTGCGTGGTGGTGGTGCGTGTGGTGTGTGTGTGTGTGGTGTGTGTGTGTGTGTGTGTGTGTGTGTGTGTGATGAAATGCGCGTAAATGTAGGCCTTTGTATGCGCCCTGGGCTCTTACGAGATGGTGCGCCATAAATAATGTAGTAGTCAGTCATTAGTTTGGAAAATGATTTTATTTTAATAGAAAAAGGATGGTCCTTGTTTTATGTTATTTGACACATCGGCTACGATGCTAATAGCAACACTGTTGGTACATTTTCGTTTCAGAAACTTGTTGATCGGAAATTCAAACGCAGGACATGTAAATCTTTTTTCTCTGTTTGTTTTTCTTCTTTTCCCCCCCCCCCCCCCCCCCTCTCTCTCTCTCTCTCTCTCTCTCTCTCTCTCTCTCTCTCTCTCTCTCTCTCTCTCTCTCTCTCTCTCTCTCTCTCTCTCTCTCTCTTTCTCAAGCAGTGGAGATGGTGACAATGAACGGAAGAGGAAGAGAACTCAGCTTTCAACATCCGGGAAGGGGAAGAGTATCGCCACTTTGGACCCCGGATCCTCTCTTCTTCTTCTTCTTCTTCTTCTTCTTCTTCTGCACCCCCTCCTCCGCCTTCATCCTCCTCTTATTCCACACACAGAGGGGGCACACAGAGAGGCACAGAGAGGGGGCACACAGAGAGGGGGCACACAGAGAGGCGGCACACAGAGAGGAACACAGAGAGGGGCACAGAGAGGGGGCACACAGAGGGGGCACACACAGAGGGGGCACACAGAGAGGGACACACAGAGGGGGCACACAGAGAGGGACACAGAGAGGGGCACACAGAGAGGGACACAGAGAGGGGCACAGAGAGGGGGCACAAGAGGGGGCACACACAGAGGGGGCACACAGAGAGGGACACACAGAGGGGGCACACAGAGAGGGACACAGAGAGGGGCACAGAGGGGGACACAAAGAGAGGCACAGAGAGGGGCACACAGAGAGGGGGCACACAGAGAGGGGGCACACAGAGAGGGACACAGAGAGGGGCACAGAGAGGGGCACAGAGAGGGGGCACACAGGAGGGGGCACACAGAGAGGGACACAGAGAGGGGCACAGAGGGGCACAGACAGAGGCACAGAGAGGGGGCACACAAAGATGGGGCACACAGAGAGGGTCACACAGAGAGGGACACAGAGAGGGGGCACACACAGAGAGGGCACACAGAGAGGGACACAGAGAGGGGCACACAGGGAGGGACACAGAGAGGGGGCACACACAGAGGGGGCACACACAGAGGGGGCACACAGAGAGGGGGCACACAGAGAGGGACACAGAGAGGGGTCACACAGAGAGGGGTCACACAGAGAGGGGGCACACAGAGAGGGGCACACAGAGAGGGACACAGAGAGGGGGCACACAGAGAGGGGGCACACAGAGAGGGGGGCACAGAGAGAGGCACAGAGAGGGGGCACAGAGAGAGGCACAGAGAGGGGGGCACACAGAGAGGCACAGAGAGGGGGGCACACAGAGAGATAGATGGGGGGCGGGGAGGGTGACACACAGAGAGATAGACACGTGGGGGGAGGGGGGGCACACAGAGAGATAGACACAGGGGGGGGAGGGGGGGCACACAGAGAGATAGACACGTGGGGGGAGGGGGTCACACACAGAGGCACAGAGAGAAAGGGTCACAGAGAGGGTGAGTGAGTTTTTGTTGCTTAACGTCCGCGGAGGCGAGAAGGCCTATTAGGGACGGGGTCGAGTGGGAAAAGGGGGGACAGAAGAGTGACACAGAGGGACAGAGAGAGGGACCTTTAGGCTTAACAGCAATGGGTAGGGGTCGGGGGACTGGGTTGGGGGTGGGGGGGGGGTGAGGGGTGCTGCCTTGCTCCTGCTTCCCTTTTTTTTAAAAGTGCAGAGCGGATCGCGTTTATTTACTTCCTGAAAGCGATGCTGGCGATTGCTTGAACTCCTCTTTCAGCCGGCAGTTTACTGGGATGGGCTTTTGAATGCACGCGACTCACATTATATACAACTCAGTATGTCTTCTAGTTTACAAAACACACACACACACACACACACACACACACACACACACACACACACACACACACACACACACACACACACACACACACACACACACACACACAAACACAAACACACGCGCGGCGCGCGCGCGCACACGCGCACGCACGCACGCACGCACGCACGCACACACACATGCTAACACACACGCACACACGCACGCACGCACACACACTAACACGCACACACGCACGCTAACACATACGCACACACACACGCGCGCAGGCACGCGCACACACACACACACACACACACACACACACACACACACACACACACACACACACACACACACACACACACACACACACACGCAGGCACGCACGCACGCACACGCGCACGCACGCACGCACGCGCACACAAACACACACAAGCACACTTTAGGCGGGGGAAAGGTTTAGTCTCGGGAAATGCAAAGACGACTGAAATATTCATTTCTGTGCAAGAGCCAAGACAAGGAGTGGGTTGTGGGGGAGGGGGGATGGGGGGAGCGGGGCCAGACTGGAGACAGTGTAAGACAAATTAACTGCGGGTTGCCGAAGAGAAACTGTGCGGCAACACTTACAGCTGTAACCCACACACTCAGTCGACTCCAGCCTGGCTGATTGAGCCCCAGCCAGAGTGACCTCCCCTGGGGAAGATGGCAAGACAAAGTGGCGAAATAGAAAACCGTTCTCAGCCTCTTGCTTCCCGGAAAAGCATGCAACTCCTTGTAACCATACGCACAGGCAGTGCCGGTGGAAGCTTCGAAGAGGTTTTGGGTTATTGTAGCCTGGCTGTATCGTTGAAGATGGGTTGTCGTGGAGATTGATTTTTTTCTTTTTCTCCATGGTTGTGCTTGTCGTATAGGATGGGGGATGGGGGTGGGGGGGGGGAGGGGGAGGGGGGGAGAAGGGAATATGGAGGATTTTTCTTTCTTTCTTTTTTTCCCCCTCGTGACAGAGAGGCATATGTCATTTCACTTTCTTTGCCCAAACGAATCGTTCTTTCTTTCTATTGTGGGGTTTGGCGTCCATAGAGACCACTTACGGTCTATTAAGAAGAAGAAGAAGAAGAAGACTGGAAATTTGTAAGCGCCCTACCTATCAAAATATTTTAACAGCCTAAGGCGCGTACGAAAGCAAGAATAGTGACAACATGCTACAACATAAAATAAAATTTAGCAAAATACACATTTACTTACCTCATAGCACGCGCGCGCGCGCGCGCGCGCACACACACACACACACACACACACACACACACACACACACACACACACACACACACACACACACACGCACGCACGCACGCACCACTCACACACACACACACACACACACACACACACACACACGCACGCGCACGCCCGCAACGCAGACAGGCACGCGAGCAGCACGCACGCTGCAGGAGAGAGGAGGATCGGGAGGGAGGAGGGGGGAGGGGAGGGGATCGGGTACACATGAGTAGCTCGCCCCAAGCTCTCCGACCGGCAAAAACAGGAAAGAGCGACAGCCACCACCAGAACCGGCAACAGATACTGAGGTGGTGCCGGGGACATCGCCAGTGCAAAGCAACTTGTGTACTTCGCAACTTGCTCTTTCAGCACTTGTGGGTCACAAAGTCACAAAGACAGTGGGAAAGACAGTGCCCAGAGAACCACGTGTTTATACCTGAAGCAACAGACTGTCCAACTCAATATGTGAGAGCCCAGCTCCACCTCACTGTGCAGACCGATCCTGGGTTCTCTTTATATATATGTGTGTGTGTGTGGTGTGTGTGTGTGTGTGTGTGTGTGTGTGTGTGTGTGTGTGTGTGTAGAGAGAGAGAGAGAGACAGACAGACAGACAGACAGAGAGACAGAGACAGAGGGGGGGAGAGAGAGTCAGAGACAAAGACAGAGACAGAGAAACAAGGCTCTCTGTGACACCTGGGCACCGCACCGTCCAGGAAGGACTGAGTATGGTGTCAGGTAGAGAAAGTATAACAAAGTCCAAGCATGTTTTGTACCAGAAACGTTTTACTCCGAATTTTCGCCCTTCAGGGCTTTGTCAAGGCCTGCCCGGTCGGCTTGACCGATTCCTTTGTTTATATATATATATATATATATCATAGAGAGAGAGAGAGAGAGAGAGAGAGAGAGAGAGAGAGAGAGAGAGAGAGAGAGAGATTTTTTAGTTTTTTTTTAACGATTGTTTCGAAATACTCCAAACTATAGCAATTCATGTAACACTGAAAATGTGGGGTGTTTTTCTCGAAGGCCGAACGGGTAATTTTTCAGCTCAGTACAAGCATTTCTACCTCCAACGGTTTTGGCTCTGCTCTCGGGAAATTTGCAAGTTTTTGCCGTTTTAATGCACCGAAAAGTAGTCCAAGCTGAACTTCGTATACTCAGGAAATTTGAACGTTTTTGCCGTTTTGATGCACCGGAAAGTAACCCAAGCCGAAGCTCAGGTACCGTGGCACCACTATAAATAAATTTCGTACCTTCGCAACCTCGTCTCACCTGTGCAGCACACGCCCGTGAATCACTTGTTGTCACTGGTCACTGTCACTGGCTGAGAGGCAAAGGAATGGAGTATACTTTTAGCCAAAAGAACAACAACCAGAAATAAGGTAAATAAGGTCACTGTCACTGGCTGAGAGGCAAAGGAATGGAGTATACTTTTAGCCAAAAGAACAACAACCAGAAATAAGGTAAATAAGGTCACTGTCACTGATGAAAGGCAAAGGGAAGGAGTAGACTTTTAGCCAAAAGAACAACAACCAGAAATAAGGTAAATAAGGTCACTGTCACTGGATGAAAGGCAAAGGGAAGGAGTAGACTTTTAGCCAAAAGAACAACAACCAGAAATAAGGTAAATAAGGTCACTGTCACTGGATGAAAGGCAAAGGGAAGGAGTAGACTTTTAGCCAAAAGAACAACAACCAGAAACAAGGTAAATAAGGTCACTGTCACTGGATGAAAGGCAAAGGGAAGGAGTAGACTTTTAGCCAAAAGAACAACAACCAGAAATAAGGTAAATAAGGTCACTGTCACTGGATGAAAGGCAAAGGGAAGGAGTAGACTTTTAGCCAAAAGAACAACAACCAGAAACAAGGTAAATAAGGTCACTGTCACTGGATGAAAGGCAAAGGGAAGGAGTAGACTTTTAGCCAAAAGAACACCAACCAGAAATAAGGTAAATAAGGTCACTGTCACTGGATGAGAGGCAAAGGAATGGAGTACTTTCAAGGCAAAGGAACAACAAAAACAAAAACGGAAATAGGATAAATTTCCCGAGAGCAGAACTCAAACCGATGGAGATGGGGTTTTTTTTAATCCACAAAAAAAATCATTAAACCAAATATATTTTTAATGTGCCGTTCGGCCTCCTCAAAACGTGTTCGCTGCTTGCCATAGCTCTACTGTATGTCATGGCCCTACTGCTTGCCATAGCTCTACTGTATGACATGGCCCTACTGCTTGCCACAGCCCTACTTCTTGTCATGGCCCTACTGCTTGCCACGGCCCTAATGTTTGCCATGGTCCTAATGCAATGTCTGTCATGGCCCTACTGTATGTCATGGCCCTACTGATTTCCACAAATCTACTGTATGTCATGGCCCTACTGCTTGCCACAAACCTACTGCTTGCCATGGCCCTACTGCTTGTAATGGCCCTACTGCTTGTAATGGCCCACTGCTTGGCCCTACTGCTTGTAATGGCCCTACTGCTTGTCATGGCCCTACTGCTTGCCACGGCCCTACTGCTTGTCATGGCCCTACTGCTTGCCACAGACCTAATGTTTGCCATGGCCCTACTGCTTGCCATGTCC
>JABMCL010000650.1:575000-582500 GCA_018857735.1 Alviniconcha marisindica
CACGCAGCAACAAGTGCCCTAGCTCGCCTTGTTGCACTCACTGTCTCTTCGTTAACCATTTCACTGCCACGATGTCGCTTGAAAACGACCAGTAAAAGTGTTAAATATGAAATTCTTCAACCCTCCTCGCTCTTCTTTTTGTGTGTTAGTATGTGAAAGGATTTTCATCAAAATGCATAGTATTTAAAGTTGATTTGCTACAGAACCAAAATCTATTCTGTTGGCACTTTTCGCCCGGAAATTGTACAGGCTGGGGCAGTGAAGGAGTTAACGGGCACGAATGTTGTGCACTCACCTCGCCAGTGGAATAAGGTCAAAGAGGCCGTAATTAGGACAGATGTGACACTTGGCGGTGTCTTCTACACTGCGAGGCATGCTAACTTTTCTGACGCAAGCGAATTCGAAACTGGAGGAGAAAACAAATCAACAACGCATTAGTTTTTGTCTCATCTGTTCCTTGAAATAGAGGCTTGCATGCCTGCTCAGACATAATGTGTTCTGAGAAGGCTAGTTTATTCAAGCGAGCTGGTATACAGGTGGGAGGGCTGGTTGTTGGGGGAGATGGGGGGGGGGGGGTAGTGGGGCAATGATGGACAGCCAAGAAACCGCAACTCCAAACGTGACTCAGACATCACCTCTTATTGCAATCCATGTTCATTGACCAGATTTCTACAGGTCAATAATCTAACGCAAATAGTTCAGGTTGCCGCTGTACTGTTTTGTTTGTGTTTTTTGTTTGTTGTAGTTTGTTTGTATCTGGGTTTTTTGTAAATTTTGTTGTTAGTTGGGTGTTTTTAGTTGTTGTTGTTTTGCTGTTTTGTTTTGTTTTGGTTTTTGGTTTGTTTGTTTGTTTGTTGTTGTTGTGTGTGGGTTTGTTTTTGTTTGTTTGTTTGGTTGTTTGGTTGGGGGGGGGGTTGTTTTTGTTGCTGTTTGTTTGTTTTTGGGTGTCTTGCCTTTTTCATGAAAAAAATCTTAACCAAAGCTGACTGCCAAGGTTCTGAAACAAGAAAACCTCAGAAACCTTTTCCCCAACTGAAAGATAAATAGATCGAACTTCATTACTTCCTTCGTTTGTTTGTATACTGTTTGTTCGTTTCCTTAAAAAGTGGTTTAACCTGAAAACCTTACCTGTTTGTATCGAATAATGCTAATTCAGGTTTGATTTAAATGTCAGACGATGGGTTCATTCGTGTAATTTCAACAATGTTTAGCTTAACAGATGGATTAGCTAAATCAAAACATAAAAGAAGATTTACGTCCGTTTCGATTGTCTGTTTAAGCATTTCTTCTTCTTCTTCTTCTTCTTCTTCTTCTTCTTCTCTTCTTCTTCTTCTCTCTCCTCCTCCTCCTCCTCCTCCTCCTCCTCCTCTCTTCGTCCTCCTCCTCCACCTCCTCCTCCTCCTCCTCCCTCCTCCTCCTCCTCCTTCTTCTTCTTCTTCTTCTTCCCCACACACCCCTTTCGACCTCTAAAATAAAAACACACACACACACACACACAACACACACACACACACGCACACCACGCACGCACGCACGCACGCACGCACGCACGCACGCACGCACGCACGCACGCACGCACGCACGCACGCACGCACGCACGCACGCACGCACGCACGCGCGCGCGACTGAGAGAATGAGCACGAAGACCACCAAAATGTCCACACACAGGGAGGGCAGAAGCAGCTACAAAATAACAACAAAACCCAAAGCAAACCCAGTCACAATGCAGCCCCCCAGCCCCAGTTCCGCTTTATAAACCTGATAAAGCCGCAAGACATTAGATGGAGTGAAGTAAACAGTGTTCACCATTCCCGGCAGGAAGTTCCATCACCCCACAGTCTGGTATGGCACCAACCTATCCCCTGGGAGCGACCCAGCCCGTCCGCCGAAGCCGTCAAAGATTTGGACTGTCACTTGCAGTTTATCCCTACTCCAACCCGAAAGATTCTCTCTGCTTCCGTCGCTTTACAGAATGAACTATTACCATCTTAGATGCGGCCGGGAATTCTCTGAGGATGAATCTTGGAAACGGACCTTGATCAGGCATTCTGACGCTTTCGGGGACCGAATCGCGATGCCTGTTTTGAATGTTCAAGCGGAAAATCTGACTGGAGTACCGCAGAAAAGAATATGTATGGAAATGAGAACCAGCGTCGCTTGTTGATGATGCGTGAGGATTATGCTTGTTTCCTATTGCGCGAGTTCCGCCTGTGTGATTAGCATAGCTAGCTACGGCTTCGCAAGCAGCTGGAATTGCAAGGGGCGGAGTTTGAACCATTCATGCAAGTAGCAGTAGTAGTAGTAGTAGTATCAGCAGCAGCAGCAGCAGCAACAGCAGCTGTAGTAGTAGTAGCAGCAGCAGCAGCAGCAGTAATAGTGGTGGTGGTGGTGGTGGTGGTGGTGGTGGTGGTGGTGGTGGTAGGAGAGCAGCAGCTGTAGTAGTACTAGAATTACCTGCAGCAGCAACAAAAGTAGTAATAATAGCAGCAGTAGTAGTGCTAGTAGTACCAGCGGTAGTACAAGTAGTACCAGTGGTTCCAGCAGTAGCGGTAGTACTAGTAGTGCCAGTACTAGTAATAGCAACAGCAGCAGCAGTGGTAATAGTGGTAGTATGATTAATCATTATCATCATCATCATCATCATCATTAACAGCATAATATTAACAACAGCAGCAGCAACAACTACAGCAACCCACAATAATAATGATAATAATATATCACCCACTGCCCTTTACTTTGCATTTCAAATTTTGATTTGAATTGCTACGTTTGCAAGTTTTTAATGTCATCGTAATGCTAGATTTAAGTTTGAATGTCATTGTAATGCAACGATTTAAGTTTGAATGTCATTGTAATGCAACGATTTAAGTTTTAATGTCATTCTAATGCTATGATTTAAGTTTTAATGCCATTGTAATGCTATGATTTAAGTTTTAATGTCGTTGTAATTCAATGACTTAAGCTTTAATGTCATTGTAATCAGATGCTTCTGCTTTACAAATAAAAGGATGCAAGGACATTTATTCGCCAGTGACATTATAATGTGCACAAGTATTTGTCTTGGTGACGTTCTATTCGTACAGTGCATCAACAAATAGAATTAATAAAATGGAATCTCTCTAAACGGTTAAAACAAAACAATTCCAAGAACAAAAATGCTAAGCGGAGTGGAACTGTAATGGCAATGGAAACCCAACAGGATATGGACTCTATATACCGAATCAGAGAAACAGAGAAATTAAAGTGTATTATTAACAAAGATTTTCATGATCAAAGACGTTAGAAGCTGTTAATAATTAAAGCAAAATACTACCAGCAATTCGTTTAATTGGTTGGTGTTATATTCAATGAACGAAAATACAACTGGCGGTCTCATAGATCCAAACACATAAAAGGTTCAAAAGAACGCTATTTATCAGGCCAAAACACAGCACGCGAATTTTCGGGGTAACCCCCTTTATCAAGCTACAAAACGACACTTCAACAAAAGTGAATAGGTGAAAAACGATGAAAATGAGATGGAGATACTTAAACAACAGTTAAACGGTGAAAAACGATGAAAAATGAGAATCCATCTCCAGTAGCGTTCTTTTGAACCTTTTATATGTTTGAATCTTGTTTAAGAATGCTAGTAGTCATTCTTGTTTCAGATTTTCGCGTTGTCATAGTCAAAGAAATTCCCCAGACAAGCAATACAGTCTGGTGCGGTACAAGCATCTCAGGCCTGCCTGTTGGACTGTTTCATCTGTAAGACTGCCTCACCTGTGCAAGTGTCTTACCTGTGGAGCTGTCGAATCCGTTGAATTGTCTTACTTGTAGAACTTGTCTTGCCTGTCGAACTGTCGAATCCGTTGAACTGTCTTACCTGTGGAACTGTTTTTCCTGTGGCTCTGTCTTACCTGTTGAACTGTCTTACCTGTAAAACTGTCTTACCTGTCCTGTCTGAAACTGTCTTGCCTGTGGAACTGGAACTGTCTTACCTGTGGAAACTGTGTTACCTGTAGAACTTACTTGCGGAACTGTCTTACCTTTTGAACTAATTACTTGTGAAACTGTCTTGCCTGGGGAACTGTCTTACCTTTTGATCTCTCTAATTAGCAGTGGAACTGTCTTACCTGTCTTATCTGGAACTGTCTTGCCTGTGGAATTGTCTTAACTGCCATGCTAGTGGAACTGTCATTCCTGTTGAACTGTCTTGTCTGTGGGACTGTCGTGAATGCTGAACTGTCTTACCTGTTCAAAGCTGTCTTACCTAGAACTGTGTCACCTCAAAGGTCTTGTCTAGGGAACTGTCCTGCTTACTGAACTATCTCGCCGGGCTAACTGTCCGCTGTGGCAGTCTTCTCTGTGGAACTGTGCTGCCAGTCGTACGTGCTTGCTTGCCCCAGCCCTGTGTGGTGAAAGCGAAGATCGGAACGTTAGACAGGACTGCAAGGAGTCTCTGTAGGCTAAACCTTATGGTCAACTTGTTACAGAGTTACTCATTGATCGAAAGATTTTGGAACTGGAACCCCCACCCTCAAAAAAAAAAAGAGACCAATTTGTGCTGATCCATGTAATGTAAAAGAGTATTTATAAGGCACTTTAAGCTAAAGTGATCCCTAAGCACACCGTACGAAAACAATAAGGTCAACAAAATAATGATATACACAACCTAGAGCCCAGTGAACCCTGCTAATTAGATAAACACACTACAACACTTCATTCAACATTTTTCTGATCACTTCCAACTCACACTCACACACACACACACGCACACACGCACGCACGCACGCACGCACGCACGCACGCACGCACGCACGCACGCACGCACGCACGCACGCACGCACGCACGCACGCACGCACGCACGCACGCACCGCACGCACGCACGCACGCACGCACACACGCACGCACGCACGCACACACACACACCCACACCCACACACACACACACACACACACACACACACACACACACACACAGCCAAGGCATTCAGAGTCCAGAGGAGAAACGATGGGTCTCGAGGGCAGATTTAAATCAGTCTATGGAAGGCGGAGAGTGTCGGAGATAGCAGGGCGGATTGTTCAAGGGTAATAATGGTGCTTGAGAGAAGAAGGCGCGTCGACCAGAAGACTTGAGGTGTGCGGATGGAAGACGAGGGAGTCGAGTATCGGCAAGCGAACTGTTGTACGACTGAGATTGGCTGACTGAAAGTGAGATTGGCTGAATGAAAGTGAGATTGGCTGAATGAAAGCGAGATTGGCTGATTGAAAGTCGGCTAGACGGCCGTCTGCAACGACACAAAAACAAAAGTAATGGCACTCACTCGCCCGAACTCTGATGGTCCAGATGGACGTGCAAGCCAAATTCGGCTGGCCATTAAACAGTTCGATAGGCAAGACAGTTCGACAGATAAGCCAATTCGACTGGCAAGACGGTCCATAGGCAGGACAGTTTAACAGGCAAGACGGCTCGATAAGCAGGACAGTTCGACAGACAATACAGTTCAACGGGTAAGCATGAGTGAACAACTGCTGGTGAGGCTGACAAAATAGAACAGCTCTAGAGAAATGTACTCACCTATACGACGACACACAAGGAACAATTAAACATTAAATCTCTGTTCATACACCCTACGAAGACACTGTGTCGAAAGCGCTTCTGTTTGATTGTTCCTTGTGTGTCGTCGCATAGGTGAGTACATTTCACTAGAGCTGTTCTAACGGGTAAGGCAGTTCAACAGGCAGGCCAGCTCGAGAGTCAGGACAGTTCGACAGACAAGACAGTTAGTTCCACAAGTAAGTTATACAGGTAAGATAGCTCCACATGCAAAACAGTTCCAGTTCAACAGGCAAGACAGTTCGATGGGTAGGACAGTTCGACAGACAAGACAGTTAGTTCCACAAGTACGTTCTATAGGGAAGATAGTTCCACATGTAAAACAATTCCAGTTCAACAGGCAAGACAGTTCGATGGGTAGGACAGTTCGACAGACACACTCCGAAAGGAAAGACAGTTCGACAGTCACACTCCTACAGCAAAGACAGTTCGATAGTCACTGACAATTTACAGGCAACACAGTTCGACAGGCATACTCTGACAGGCAACACAGTTCGACAGGCACACTCTGACAGGCAACACAGTTCGACAGGCACACTCTGACAGGCAACACAGTTCGACAAACACACTCTGACAGGCAAAACAGTTCGACAGGCACACTGACAAGCAACACAGTTCGACAGGCACACTCTGACAGGCAACACAGTCACAGTTCACAGGAAAGACAGTTCGACAGGCACACTCTGATAGGCAACACGGTAACAGTTCACAAGATAGGACAGTTCCACAGGCAAGCTGAGTCAGTTCAACAGGCAGGACAGTTTCCATTTCGCTGGAGAGAGGAAGCTGGCTAGTAAGATGGCAGAGGATTAAGGAAACGTTATATATGCTGTGCTCCAACGAGGCAGACAACGAGATGAAAGTGTGGACAAAAACGAAGCAATGACGGACTGGTTTGCACCAGTGAAACGGGCCAAGTTTAAATTGGACCAGTGCCAAGAGCAAGACAGATTGGTCTGGAGACAAGATCAGGAAACTATTGCGAAACAGGAGAGTTGCCCAGCTGGATACAGAGTATCTCCTCTGACAAAAACGCATCTCTACGCTTGACAACTTTGGCCCCGTAATCAGTTAATAGCGCGCGCCTTTTCGAGTCTCAACTGCGAGCACAAACATTAAACACAAATTTCGAAGTCAGTCCCTTCAATACTGCCTTTGTAAAAATAAAAATAAAATAAAGCATACACGCCAGGACATGCTGGTATCATCGACCGTTCCGTCTGATTTATCAACGCCAGATTAAAAGACAAATATCAAAGAGGAATTGACATCAGAGCTCTGGGGTTGTGTGAAAATATTTGTTTTAAAAAGAAGAAGCATATATACCAGGACATGCTGGTATCGTCGACCGTTCCGTCTGATTTATCGACGCCAGATCAACAGACAAATATCAAAGAGGAATTGACATCAGAGCTCGGGAGTTGTGTGAAAGTCCAGGTGGCCGTCCTGGGCTCCCGTCCCTAATAGTCCTTATGGTCTCCATGGACGTAAAGCAGCATTGAACTTGAACTTAGGAACTGACAGAAACAATACCAACAAAAAGTTGAAACTGTTAGACAAATGCATAATGACAAATACCAGTGCCGCACGACACGGCATGTTGTGACCACGCAAGGTTTTGTGTGCAAGTTTTTATGCGCTATTATCTACATATAAATTTTCATTCATTCAAGCTGCACAGACCACCTACCAACTAGTATCTTCCCTTCGGCTCAAGAAGAGCCATAATAAGGCCTAACGAAAGATAGTCTATTGGAGAATTTTCTGGAGAAAAAAGTTTGGAGAATGGACCATCGGCAACAACAGTGAATCAGACTGTTACTTGCGATGTGATGACCTGTGTTTGACCTTGATATGCTAGTGTTCAACGTGTTATCAATTCACTTGCTAGTGTTCAGCG
>JABMCL010000650.1:587500-595000 GCA_018857735.1 Alviniconcha marisindica
GGTGAGAGGAAGATGGGGAATACCCAGGGGACAAAAAAAGGAGTGGTCTGTCACGAAGGGCCCCCAACCAAACCCTTAGCAACAGTGATCAATCATGTTTTCTTTTCGGTCGATCTCTCTCTCTCTCTCTCTCTCTCTCTCTCTCTCTCTCTCTCTCTCTCTCTCTCTCTCTCTCTCTCTCTCTCTCTCTCTCTCTGCACCCCCACCCCACCTGCACCCTGACCATCCCACCCATCCACCCCCAAAAGCAACATCTGCACGATGGATGGTCAGTGTCATGCTGTCCGTGCGGACCCGGATGTGGTCAGTGTGATGTTTCCATTAGATTTAGCGTTCCACGGGGAGATGTGTGATGGATGCCCTGCGACCCGCCTCTCCCCGAGGATTCTAACTCTGCTTTATATGCTGTGAATCAATCGCCGAGTGCAAACCTAAGTCAACTGCACTTCCGGCGTCTTCATTCTCTGACTTGACTGCTGCACGGTGAAATCGCGAAGTCGCGTAACAGCTAGTCTAACTCACCGGCTGGCTAAACTTAGCCAGTTACATTTCCGACGTCCTTCAGTCACGAAGTTTTACTGCACGGTGAAAAAACAAAAACAAAAAAAACAAAAAACAAAAAACGCAGTCTCCCATCGTTCTAGGTCATTGGGTGGGTTGAATGCTAAACTAAAGCAGTCATTGCAGTTTCCGACGTCTTTGACGAGGTTGACGATGAAAAGAAGATGCAATTGCCCGTTAGTCTAGGTCAGTGGGTGGTTTGAGTGCTAAACTAAGCCAGGCACATTTCCCACGTCCTACGCAGGGTTTAGTTACTGCATGCTGGAACAAAGCCGGTCGCGGAGTGATGGGTTAACCCAGCCATAAAAGGGCATTTCCGGTGTCTGTACGCAGTCACCAACATTCAGTAAATGCCGGGAAAGGCAAGTGGGCTGGGTGCAAATTAAGTTAAGCTCATTTGCTTCTCCATCCCAACACCCAACCCCCCACACCCCCCACCCCACACCCCACCCCCACCACCCCCTTGCCAACTTGTTCTAAGTTCCTCTTCTTTTCCACCATTATTTCCTTCTTTTTTCTCTTTGCTGGCTTCTTCAGCTGTTTGATTGCCTGGCCGCCTTGAGGTCAATTGAAATAACGGTCACATAGGTTCACCTAACGAAATATTGTTTCCTCAGTCTCGTTCTCAAAGACATCGCTTAAGTTTGTCACAGTCCAGTTTCAAAAAAACAAAAACAAAAACATCGCAGGTCACAACACTATCTACTGTGCTAGACAAGGACGGCTTGCCCGAAGCCAGGGGAAGTAACTCCAAAACGCTTTAAAAATAACACCGTGGCAAACGGCCTATTGCATTCCAGGCGTCCTATTTTCCCTGGGTTTAGTTACTGCGTCCTGGAACGAACCAATCAGCCCCCCCCCCCCCCCCCCCACCCCCCGGCCTTACGGTTGCAGGTCGAAGGGCAGTGCGGGGGGGGGGGGGGGGGGAGACAACTCAAGTAGTTGCATTGCTGTTGATTTTCGCTCTCTGGGTCAGCTTTGAGAGCCCTGTTGTTATTGTTTGTTTATTTTTTCCACTTAGCCGGTTGAGTTACTTTATTTCTTCTAAAATTTCTAAAACGAACAAATCGCTAAACACTCTTAGTAAAAGGACAATCGAGCGTTCTACCCAGCCTGCTGTATTTCCAGGACCAGGAGAGCCGTCAAAGCGGAAACGAACCGAGGTCCCTCTGCTTCCCAGACTAACGCCTTACTACGTCAAGTCAAGAATTTATTTCAGGAACCCCAATGGGGAGACATGCTGGGTCAGACTGGCTGTAATGCGGCCCAGACGGAATTAGAAACGCAGTTTGTTTCCCGGAGAAAAACAACAACAACAACAACAACAACATCAAAAACAAAAACGGGTGCGCTAGCTACCTTCATAAAAGGAAGAACAGCAGACAACGAAAAAACAGCAGCAACGGTGTTCACAGCATCCATGACGGATGACACCAAGGCCTGGCAACGTGGTCTGCATACGCGCGGTGGGTGCGACGGCCGTGTGACAAACCTAGCGTGCAGAGAGAACAAATCATTGTCACGACAATTGAGGGTGTCGGTGGCAAAAGTGAGAGATCTGCTGGCAAAGGAGTCCTCCGCCGTGGTTATGGATTGCTGGTGCTCATAATCGCCAGAGCTGGAGCTAACGTCATTTTCTCCTGGTAGGACAAACACGGCAGACTTTAAGCGGCCGAGTTGCCAGGGAAGCGTATTGAGTGAAGGGCCAATAACGATAACTCTCCCTGACTCCGGTCACGATCACTCATGTGTCGCAAGAGGGCGGTCCAAGCGTAACAGACCTAAGAGGATTTGAAAGCGTCCAAAGTAAAGTTCACCTCTTGATGGAACGACTCAAATCCGTCAAAAGTAAAGTTAACCTTTCAGTGGAATTACCAAAAGCCGTCAAAGACAAAGTTCACTGGCCGTCGAATAGATTGCAAATTGCTCAATCTGTTTTATTAGTTTAAGCTAGAGCAATTTGAGTGGTCTGTATGCATTTAAGCTTATCTCTTCGCTTTAGCAGTGATGGTTACAGAGTGTCTGACGATATCAAAAGCAAAACAAGAACCGCTGATGTGAAATGGAAAACGTTCATAAAATGTGTTGTTGGCGGTATCGCACAGAATTTACAAAGATACTGCGTAAACAACCTCAGCCGAAATAATTCTAACATTTATATGTTTCCAAATGCGCCAGTTACCTCACGAAGAAAGTGCTTAAATTACAGACTGCTCTTTTATGTGGAAATCAACACACACACACACACACACACACAACACACACACACACACACACGCACGCACACGCACGCACGCACGCACGCACGCACGCACGCACGCACGCACGCACGCACGCACGCACGCACGCACGCACGCCGCCGCGCACGCACGCACGCACGCACGCACGCACGCACGCACGCACGCACACACGCATTCTCTCTCTCTCTCTCTCTCTCTCTCTCTCTCTCTCTCTCTCTCTCTCTCTCTCTCTCTCTCTCTCTCTCTCTCTCTCTCTCTCTCTCTCTCTCTCTCTCTCTCCTGACGTAGCCTCATTGTTATATGATATCCACTATTTCAAGACGTTATTAATATAATATTTTAAAAAGAAGCGAGGAGGGGGCGGAGAGTGACATTTGAATAAGGGTCATACAGTGCAATCACATCTGAGAGATACAATGCAGTCTGGAGGTTCTGGGTTTGGTGGAGGAGGGGTTGTGTGAGTGTGCGTGGTTTTGTTGGTTGGTTGGTTGTTGTGGTGGTGGTGGTGGTGGTGGTGGTGGTGTTGGCGGTGGTGGTGGTGGCGATTTGTTTGTTTCTTCTTCTTCTTCTTCTTCTTCTTCTTCTTCTTCTTCTTCTTCTTCTTCTTCTTCTTCTTTCCTTCCTTCCTTCCTTCCTTTCCCTTCATTATATGGAACAAACAAAGAGACTGCTGTGGTTGGACTGTAATCCACTTTGTGCTGTCTGATACATAGGAAAAGTATTGACTTGTAATGCACTCCGACGCACGCTCCATTTAGCCTTCAAGGAACTGGTTTTGACATGATAAAAACGTGGAATACAAACATTTGTAACTCTGTATATATTTTTACATTTAAACGCTCCATTTAGCCTTCAACGAACTGGTTTTGACATGATAAAAACGTGGAATACAAACATTTGTGTTTGATTCTTTTTTCTGTTATCATTATTTGTAACTCTGTATATATTTTTACATTTAACTGCTATGTATAATTGCATTTTTGGGAAGGGGTCGGTGGGTAGGGGCTGTTTATATTTTTTGGTATGAGTGTCCTTTGGTAGTTTTAGCTTGCGAGAGCTTACATGTATGCACTGTGTGTATCTGGCGCTGTGAACACGCAACGTTTTGTGTGGAAGGTTTTTATGCGCTATATATAAATTTTCATTCATTCATTCAAACAGGGGAGCTTGCATGCATTGTGATATAATGATGCTCCACACACACTGAACTGCCTGCCCCCTCCCTCCACATCTTCCCCGCTACCACCATCCTCCACCCCCCCCCCCCCAACCCCCCACCACTCCCCCTCCAACACCTCTCCTGCTCCCCCACCCCACCCCACCCCCACCTCCCTCCCTCTCCCCGTGCATGTTTGATATTCAGTGCTCTTAAAAATTTGATCATATTGTTTGAATTTCCATTTTAGAAAGCAACAATTCTTGCATGTTGATGCACAGGTTCTGACTGTGTTTGCTTGCCATTTCACCGTGTAATGGCCGACTTTCCTAGCTTGAGTACATGACACTTAAATAAAGAATTGGGTTGAACTACGAGTCTTCCGGTTTGGTTAGCATCCGGTTCCGGTATCATACGTTAAAATCACGGACCTACATATACTACATGTACAGGTCCGGGGTTAAAATAGTCGAGCGAGAAAGCGTGAAACAATTCGATATGTACAACTCCTCTGAATTAACTCACTCAACCAAGGCTTTGGTAGTTACTCGCTTCGGTAGTTTTTAGCTTGTGAGAGCTTGCAGGTATGCACACTGTATGCAATGTGTGTATTTGGCGCTGTGAACACGCAATGTTTTGTGTGGCAGTTAGTTTTCTTATGCGCTGTATATAAATTTTCGTTCATTCATTCACGGTTAAATATGGCAGCGTCCACGCATCGAAACACGTACGGCACGTGCAAACAGTTCCGACTATGCCAGTAGTGCCGCGTCCATTGCGTTTGACGCTATGTCATGACTTGGGGCGGGGGGGGGGGGGGGTTGGGGGGGTTGTGTGTGGGGGGGGGGGTTAGCCTGCTCTCCACCCAGGGCCGATACGTGACGAAGTGGACGTTGTACAGATTGCGTGTCAATTCACATATTCCAAATGATCGGAGATGGAACCCGGTTCTGCCGAGCGCCGCTGCCAGCCAGAAATGGTAATACGGTAACGAGCAGAAGGTCCACGTCCCAGGCAACAAATCTGACAAACGAATTGTAAGGGAAAGGTCTGCAGTGTCTGGCAATGAGGTCCCCCCCCCCCCCCCACTCCCCTCACCCCCCCCCCCCACACACACACACACACACACACACTCACCACGCACGCACGCACACTGCACGCACACACACACACACACACACACACACACACCACACACACACACACACACACACACACACACACCACACACACACAACACACACACACACACACACACACACACACATACACACACGCATGCACGCACGCACTCACACATACACTCATACACGCATGCACGCACGCAGGCACGCACACACACACACTCACACACACACACACACTCACACACACACACACAAACACACACAACACTCACACCACACAAACCACGCACGCACGCGCACGCGCACGCCACCACACACACAAACACACACACACACACACACACACACACACACACACACACACAAAACACACACACACACACACACACACACACACACACACACTCATACACACACACACACACACACACCACACACCACAGCACACACACACCACACACACACACACACACCACACACACACACACACACACACACACACACACACACACACACACACACACACACACACACACACACACACACACACACTCACACACAAACACGCACGCACGCTGACACACACTCATACTGACACTCATACAAACACACACACACACACGCCCTTCCCCCTCCCCCTTCGTATGCCCCAGCAGACCATATTATATGTACGTGTGTTTACTTTAAATCATACCTTTCCCCCACCCCCATCCCCCTCCCCCCTCGTACCCCCGGCAAAAATGGTGGAAGGTCGATGTCTATCACGGGTGACATGGTAGTCTCACCCTCACCCCCTCACCCACCCCCCACCCCCACCCCCACCCCCCACCCCCACCCCCATCACCCCCCGTCCCTTTCCCGGAGATATATCGATATATACAGTTATACTTGTTGGGAGACTCTCCACCTTCACCAGCTGTGGGTGGTCGTGGTCTGAATGGAATGGCGAATAATCCGTCGCCCCTCCATACACGTCGAACCCCCTTTAATGATTTGTGTCCGAGAATGAAGCGGCGGGAGGTCGTTGTCTCGGGCACTGTCGTGGGTGACATCCCCGCATCCTCCAGATGATTATGTGTATCAGTGGCTGCTGGAGGTCGCTATGCCTACGGCTTTGCGAGTTGACATACAGCCCCTGCCTAATCTCCACAACGACTTCCCCCTATCTCCGCACCGACTTCCCCCCATCTCCACACCAACTTCCTCCATATTCGCGCCGACTTCCCCCCATCTCCACACTGACTTCCTCCATCTCCACACCGACTTTTCTCCATCTCTACACCGACTTCCTCCATCTCCACACCGACTTTTCTCTATCTCCACACCGACTTCCCCTATCTCCACACCGACTTCCCCCATCTCCACACCGACTTCCTCCATCTCCACACCGACTTCCTCCATCTCCACACCGACTTCCTCCATCTTCGCGCCGACTTCCTCCATCTCCACACCGACTTCCTCCATCTCCACACCGACATCCCCCATCTCCACACCGACTTCCCACATCTCCACACCGACTTCCTCCATCTCCACACCGACTTTCTCTATCTCCACACCGACTTCCCCATCTCCACACCGACTTCCCCATCTCCACACCGACTTCCTCCATCTCCACACCGACTTCCCCATCTCCACACCGACTTCCTCCATCTTCGCGCCGACTTCCTCCATCTCCACACCGACTTCCTCCATCTCCACACCGACATCCCCCATCTCCACACCGACTTCCCCATCTCCACACCGACTTCCTCCATCTCCACACCGACTTTTCTCTATCTCCACACCGACTTCCCCTATCTCCACACCGACTTCCCCCATCTCCACACCGACTTCCTCCATCTCCACACCGACTTCCTCCATCTCCACACCGACTTCCTCCATCTTCGCGCCGACTTCCTCTATCTCCACACCGACTTCCTCCATCTCCACACCGACATCCCCCATCTCCACACCGACTTCCTCCATCTCCACACCGACTTCCTCCATCTCCACACCGACTTTTCCTCCATCTCCACACCGACTTCCTCCATCTCCACACCGACTTCCTCCATCTTCGCGCCGACATCCCCATCTCCACACCGACTTCCCCCATGTCCACACCGAGTTCCTCCATCTCCACACCGACCCTCCCCACCCCCTCCCCCGACCCCCACCCCTCCCCCAGCCCACCGCCCCATCCTAATCTCCACACCGACTTCCCCCATCTCCACACCGACTTCCTCCATCTCCACACCGACTTCCCCCATCTCCACACCGACTTCCTCCATCTCCACACCGACTTCCCCCATCTCCACACCGACTTCCCCCATCTCCACACTGACTTCCTCCATCTCCACACCGACTTTTCTCCATCTCCACACCGACTTCCTCCATCTCCACACCGACTTTTCTTATCTCCACACCGACTTCCCTATCT
>JABMCL010000650.1:600000-610000 GCA_018857735.1 Alviniconcha marisindica
TAGGTTACAAATTTGCAAAGTTCGTTTAAAGCTCCGTTTAGTCTTGAAGCTGGATATTCGGAAACAGAGACTAATTGCAAATGTTTCAAACAGATGCACATGCTCTTTCTCTCCAACTTCCCTGTCTGTCTGTCTGTCTGTCTGTCTGTCTGTCTGTCTGTCTGTCTGTCTGTCTGTCTGTCTCTCTCTCTCTCTCTCTCTCTCTCTCTCTCTCTCTCTCTCTCTCTCTCTCTCTCTCTCTCTCTCTCTCTCTCTCTCTCTCTCTCTCTCTCTCTCTCTCTCTCTCTCTCTCTCTCTCTCTCTCTCTCTCTCTCTCTCTCTCTCTGGTACAATCTGGGAAGAAGACCACTCCAAAATGCCACGGTTACACTTTCTGGCGCAAAAACGCGGATGGGAAAAGGAAAGAGGAAGAAGGAAGAGGAGAGAAAAAATGCAGGCCTGTAGAAATTAATGGATAAAGGCTAAGACCGGCCAATCACACTGGAGAGATTTATTGTCTCTGTGGCTAATCTTCCCCCAAATCATCCTTTCTCTGCCGCACGCCCACAAAACACGCATACACCTGCTCTCTCTCTCTCTCTCTCTCTCTCTCTCTCTCTCTCTCTCTCTCTCTCTCTCTCTCTCTCTCTCTCTCTCTCTCTCTCTCTCTCTCTCTCTCTCTCTCTCTCTCTCTCTCTCTCTCTCCATCTGTAACAGACTAGATTTAGAATTGGGGTGTCAGATATTAAAGTGTACGCATCAAGAGTTAAAATTTATAACGTATGTGGATTCAAATATATTGTCTAGAGCGGTGGACAGAAGTAGCACTCCCTGTAGGATGATCATGACATGCCAGGGTGGACTTGACAGATTTTCAGATGTAGAAAAAAACACGATGGCTGAGTTTGGGGTGGTATTGTCCTTAACGGTAAAGGGGACACGAGGGGAAAAATATCACGAGCATAATCAGTAAGATTGATATTTTTTTTTAATAACAAAAAAGGGTTGTAAGAGGCAGGGGAGGGGGTTGGAGGGATGGAGGTGTGTGTGTGGGGGGGGGGGGGGGCTCAGCCGTTTTTCAAACTATCTATGACGTGCGTTTGTTAAAAATCGATGTCTGGATGTGGCGAGAATACGACCGTGAGCGCTGTCAGTAATGACTGTGTCTGCCACTCTGTCTGTGGCGTCACCAACTTAGCCGACGTGTGATGCAGAGCGTTCCGTCATGAGCCAATCTTTAATCTCTTTCTGCTCTTTGTTGACAAAGAGTGAAACGTCGTGGAAGCGCCCTGGGGAGCTCAAAGTGGAAGCAAAGCAGGTACTTTTATGACAAGTTTATATTCATACAACAACTATACCAAGCCTACGAATGGAAATACCGTTCGCGCGATTATTTTTGGTTGTTGTTTGGTGTGTGTTTTTCTTTTGTTTTTCTTTTGTTTGTTTGTTTGTTGTTTTTTGTTGCTGTTGTTGCTTTGGGTTTGTTTGTGTTGTTGGTTGTCTGTTTGCTGGGGGGGGGGGGGTTGGGGGGGTGTTTGTTTGTTTGTTTTGTTTTGTTTGTTATTGTTGTTGTTGTTGTTGTTGTTTTAATAGGTTGTTCTTCTTCTTTTTTCTCTTCTTTTTTTTTTTTTTTTTTTTTTTGTGTTGGGTTGTTGTGGTGATTTATTCTTTGTTGTTTGTTTGTTGGTTGTTTTGTTGTTGTGTTGTTTGTATTCTTTGGTTGGGTTTTTGTTGCTTTTTTTGTTGTTGTTTTGGGGTTGTTGTTGTTGTTGTTTTCGTTTTTGGTCATAATTTCCAGGCCAGCTTGTGACTTGTGTCTTCGCGGGGTTCCCCTTTGGCCATTACATAATTATCTATTGCGTATACAGCGCATATTGCAGACTTGCAGAAAGGTACTGTTTCAATCTCTCCACTGGCTTCCAATCCAACAAAGAATTCAGTACAGGATAAACACTCACCGCTGTAACTGTAGGCAAACACGGACACTGTTTGATCTTATTTCTAGTAACTGCCTTCAGCTTTATACACCCTCCCGTTCTGTCCGCTCTGCTTCTATCAGCCTCCGCATTCCTCCTGTGTGTGTGTGTGTGTGTGTGTGTGTGTGCGTGCGTGCGTGCGTGCGTGCGTGCGTGCGTGCGTGCGTGCGTGCGTGCGTGGTCATGTGGTGGTGGTCGTGCGTGTTAATGTGTTGTGTGTGTGTGTGTGTGTGATTGTTAGTACGTGTGTGTGTTATGTGTGTGGTGGTGGAAGTGTGTGTGGTGTGTGAGTCCGCCTGCGTGCAAAAGTGCGTTGTGGTCATGGAGTCGGGCCATCCGTGAAAACGCGCTTAAAATGATTTTCCGGACAAGGTTTTATGCATTTTAATACTTTAATTCTAATTATTGGTGGTGGAAAGGCTTGTGCGTGTGTCAGAGATCCAGCCCTTCCTGAAAAGGCTTGTGGTCAGAGATCCAGACCTTCCTGAAAAGGCTTGTGGTCAGAGATCCAGACCTTCCTGAAAAGGTTTGTGGTCAGAGATCCAGACCTTCCTGTTCCTGAAAAGGCTTGTGGTCAGAGATCCAGACCTTCCTGTTCCTGGAAAGGCTTGTGGTCAGAGATCCAGACCTTCCTGGAAAGTCGTGTGGTCAGAGATCCAGACCTTCTTGGAAAGTCGTGTGGTCAGAGATCCAGACTTTCCTGGAAAGGCTTGTGGTCAGAGAACCAGCCCTTCCTGTTCCTGAAAAGGCTTGTGGTCAGAGATCCAGACCTTCCTGTGGTCAAGATCCACTCTGAAAGGCTTGTGGTCAGAGATCCAGACCTTCCTGGAAAGGCTTGTGGTCAGAGATCCAGCCTTCTTGGAAAGTGCTGTGGTCAGAGATCCAGCCTTTCCTGAAAGGCTTGTGGTCAGAGAACCAGCCCTTCCTGTTCCTGAAAAGGCTTGTGGTCAGAGATCCAGCCATTCCTGTTCCTGAAAAGGCTTGTGGTCAGAGATCCATCCCTTCCTGAAAAGGCTTGTCGTCAGAGATCCATCCCTTCCTGTTCCTGAAAATGCTTGTAGTCAGAGATCCAGCCCTTCCTGAAAAGGCTTGTGGTCAGAGATCCAGCCCTTCCTGAAAAGGCTTGTGGTTAGAGATCCAGACCTTTCTATTCCTGGAAAGGCTTGTGGTCAGAGATCCAGACCTTCCTGGAAAGTCATCTGGTCAGAGATCCAGACTTTCCTAAAGGGTTTTGGTCAGAGATCCAGCCTTCCTTTGGAAAGTCAGTCAATTGAGAAAATTTTGGGGTCGTGGTCAGAGATCCAGACCTTTCATGAAAGGCTAGTGGTCAGGCCCGCCCTGCCGGCAGTGGCAAAACCTTTTTCCGTTCATGACCGTTTCCGGGGCCCAAAACCCCTCAATACCCAGGGCTTTTTGGTCGGGGTTTTGGGGGAAATGCCCTTTTGGGGCAGGGAAAAATGGGTTTGAGGCCAAAGGAGGAAACTGGCTTCAAAGACTATTTGTTCTTTATTGCTTCAGTTTCTGCGTGGCTTTAAAAGCCTCAAACTGTTATCTGAAAGAGAGAGAGAGAGACAGAGAGAGACAAAGAGAGACAGAGAGAGACTGAGACAGAGAAAAGTCACAGAACCAAAATGTACTTGGGCTGCGTATCGAAATAGATTTTTACGAGTGTCGAATTTCCGCAGACAAGTATACGTTCAAAGAACAGTAATGAATTCCAGAAAAGACATTGGATCAAACGAGACACTGGAGACGAGAGAGAGCTAGGGAGGGAGGGAGAGAGGGAGAGAGAGGAAGAGAGAGAGAGAGAAGGGATTTTAAAAAACGATGAACACATCCTTTCATAATTTGTTTTTATTTTTTTAAGTGTGCAAAGAACCTGAAATCACTTTCGAAAAAAAAAAATCGCTTGGTTCTGCCTCAGCTCTAAACTTTCGGAATAAAGCACTGCTTTGACCTACAGTGTGTTTATCATGTCACTATTTTACTGGTAATAAAAGGGGGGAAACATTTCTTTAAACATTTCTAATGTGCTGAATCCCTCTCTAATACGTATGAGCTGATGTGATGTATATGTTCACTGACAACAATATCACAACGAACGAGCAAGCAAAATCTGGGGACGGAGGGGGGAGGGGGAGGGTGGCAGGGGAGGGGGGGATGGGGAGAGAATTAAATACCCCGAATATCAGTCAAACGCTATGAAGTACACAAATTACATGGCACCTCTCTCTCTCTCTCTCTCTCTCTCTCTCTCTCTCTCTCTCTCTCTCTCTCTCTCTCTCTCTCTCTCTCTCTTTGCGCGTATTATATATATATACATATCAAGCATATCTAAACCTGACACAAGGACGATGTTGATGGATCGAGCGAATCCGAGGCCTTTCCCCGTCAGTCCACGAACATTCCGTCCGGTTTTGATTAAGAGAAGAAAAATTCATTTCCTGCAAACCGTCCGTTATCCTTAAACTAGATCAAGCGGCTGATTAGCCTTCGCAGCCTCCAAGCCGTGCGGCGCTTTGAGCTGAAAGAAAAAGAGCGGCGTGAATGCCCGGCCTCTAGACTATCAGTCGAGTTAACTTGTCATTCACCGAGTTTGCCAGGAAGACCGCCACGCCGCCTCGACAGTGGGCAAGGGTTCCAGAGAACCACCCTGCGGCTCCAAGCGGGAGACAACCCACGGTTTAGTACCCACCTCTGTCCCTGGTCATCCGATGTATCGCCTTCTTCTCCCGGAGCAAACTGCAGTCAGAGCAATTCATAGCGTAATGCGCCGTTCCCGCGGGAAGTAGGGTGAAATTCCATTTCCAGACCTATTTAAGGCCTCAGGAGTCTGTCGTTCGTCAGCCCACAGGACAGCGGATGAGGTCACAGAACTTGACGCCATTGCAGCAATCAGTCGGGACCGGCGAGGTCTGCGTTGTGTAGGTGGTTGGTTGGTTGGTTGGTTGGTTGGATGTTTCCTG
Source organism: Alviniconcha marisindica (assembly GCA_018857735.1). Classification (NCBI taxonomy): domain Eukaryota; kingdom Metazoa; phylum Mollusca; class Gastropoda; family Provannidae; genus Alviniconcha; species Alviniconcha marisindica. The sequence continues at coordinate 604,922 of JABMCL010000650.1, forward strand.
GGTGGGTGGGTGGGTGTGGGTGTGGGTGGGCGTTTGTGCGGTTATTACAACCACTAACCTGCGAATTTAATATCTCTCTCTCTCTCTCTCTCTCTCTCTCTCTCTCTCTCTCTCTCTCTCTCTCTCTCTCTCTCTCTCTCTCTCTCTCAACGTCTGTATTTCTCAACTGATAGTATCGTTTCACAACGTGACAAATAAAAGATAAAAAGGGGAAGAAAAAAAAAAGCATTTATTTTAATCAAACCAAATTTTAAAATAATTAAATAACGGTAAACCCCTTTTTCATGCAGCGAACCGAAAGAAAATATAGCCTTACAGACAAACGATGAGAGGCAAAAAAATAATCGCTCATCTGGTTGAACCAAGTTGTTGAAAACTCTCAACTATTTGATTCAATCAACCAACTGAAAGGTAACTAATTCCATCCCTCTAATCGTTTGTTTGCCAAGGGGTCTACTGTGAAAACTTCCACATGGTTTCTATTGTATGTTGTTGTTGTTTTAAAATTATTTATGTGAGCAAGTGCTCTTTGTACGTTTTTACAATAATCCCGCCCCGGTTATCAGATCCATGCAATTTCATTACTGTACTGTTAGTAACCCGGGAATCGGAGCAGACGACGCTTTTGTTTTGAAGCGCTGCGTGTTGCGTAACGCCACATGCCTTCACACAGCCGACCGGCGATAGCCGCTGGTGCGCGCCATTTTCAAATCTGTTTACTCCCTTAATATTTTGACCGCTTGTTTGTTTACCTACTCTTTGTTTCACCTAGTCCTTTTTAGCACTAAGTCATGTGAATATAATTTGGCATCTTAGAATGTTTATTTAGATCTTATTTAGACGCAGGTCGAGCTTAATCAGTTGCCGATTCCTCTCTAGGTCCATTCTTTTTATAGCCGTCTGTCTGCATGGCGCATTTTCTGTGTAGTACTAGTGAATAGTAGTGAATCGTTGTTTTGACTCGATGAAAGTAATTCTGTGTCGATCAATGCTTTGTCGTATAGTATTTTGCTTAGCTGACTTCATGTTTAGTGTTTATTTTGGGTTGAAATTAACTTATTGAGTATCGTGTACTGTAGAAGCTAAGTTATATTCATAGACTACTTGATATCACTATCAGCGCTTTGCGACTAAGATAACGCGCCCCAGGCGAAAGTTCGCACCGATTGTTTTAGTACTAGTCTTTGAGTGTGTCTTGCTTCTTATAGAGCGTTGTATTGTAATTGTTATGTACCATTTTAACCGTGGGAGCGTGTTCTTTATTCTGATGTAAGTTTTATTGACAGTTATATTTTGTACATTGTGTTAGTTGTGATTTAGTTGTACGAATCTGCTTATAGATAGGTGCAAGCCACGCTTCCCACTCTTGTTGTAAATAAATAAGTCATGTGTGTACATTTTGTTTATGATTTAAAAGGTTGTAATTGTAGCTTTCATTTGATGTTTTTCATGTTTTAATTAGTTTAGTTATTGTTGAGGAAACTGTATTTGTGCGGGCCAAGGAAACACTGACAATAGTCAGCCATTTTGTGGTCCAGAGGGCTGATTTCATTGAGCGATAGCGTGTTCTTTGCGGCCCGCGCAGTTTTCTTATCTATGCGTGCGCGTGAGGATTTTGGTGTGCTGAAAAGTTGTCTGCTGCTGTAGAATAAAGCCTGTTTGCCGTCGCCGCCTGCTGTGGTTTCCATTTTGACCGACTCCGCTGCCTGGGTCACTGTCCTTCTACCACGCCGCTCCATTACATTTATTTATTTTATTTTATTTTTAAATTGTGCTTGGTGCACTTGTGTGTTCGGGCGTCAGTGTAGTATTTCCGAAACAGAACGAGGCCCAGAACTCTTGCGTCGAACCAACCAACAAGGGAGCTAATTATTGCCCGAAAGACGTCATTCTCATACCGTGAGGGTAGCATTGCTGCTGAACTGAAATGATAAGCACAAAAAGTAACATATACTTTCCAGTTTCATTTCGCTAATGTTTTCTTGTCCTAAACTGAAGAAGAAGAGAGAAAAAAGATCGAAAGGAACATTGTTGCTGTCAACTGATTGGCACAAAAACCGATACGCTCTTTTGTGTTTCCTCAATTTTTGCAACAGTTAAAACCAAAGCTATGACTTTCATTAGTTTCGAGAACAAATTTTCAGAGTCGTTCTGTTCATTTCTTGCGTCTTCTCTTTCAAATAGACGGCTAAAAAAATTAAAAAAGATTCACAAATGTTAAATAAAAATACAGTAAATAAAGAAATTAAAACATTTCAAGGATAAGAGTTGTGTGATCGTTCCTTGTGATACGTTTGAGTTTGACAATACGCAGTCCAAATCGGAGCAGTGCTTGCTGAGTAACTCAACACACTGGGAAGATAATGAGGAAAGGAGTAGCATTCTCTCTCTCTCTCTCTCTCTCTCTCTCTCTCTCTCATTTTTTTTTTACACACACAACATACACATACAAAAACACGTACCAAAGACAGACATACACACATACAAACAAAACACACACCACACACACACACACACACACACACACACAACACACACACACACACACACACACACACACACACACACACACACACACACACACACACACACACACACACACACACACACACCACACACACACACACAACACACACACACACACACACACACACACACACACACACACACACATAAAAAAAAAAAAACACACACACCACACACACACACACACACACATAAAAAAAACAGCATGCAGAAAAACGTGCTGCTGACAGAACATTTTAAACTTTGCTCTAAGAGTTTTTCTTCTTCTAGGTTAAAAAAAGAAAAAGAAAAAGAAACAGAAAGAAAGTTTTTAAACTGACGTTATGTAACCAAAGTCCAGACAATGTATACTGATTAACTCTTGACATTTGGGAAGCTGTTTCGTTACCTGAAAAGTATGGGGGATGTGTGCTGACAAGATACAAGGCAACTTTACTATTTTTTTTTCTGTCTTGCCCCCTCCTGTCTTCTGTCTTCTGTCTTCTGCCCCCCCTTTTTCTCTCTCTCTCTCTCTCTCTCTCTCTCTCTCTCTCTCTCTCTCTCTCTCCCCCCCCCCCCCCTGCAAAATGTACAACGAGAGAATTGCTCAGTAAAGCATGCGACGAAGTGTACAACCAAAGGTAAAGCATGCAATGAAGTGTACAAGGAGAGAAGTGCTCAGTAAAGCATGCAATGAAGTGTACAATCAGTGAAGTACGCAGTGAAATACAATACGAAATGCTTAGTGAAGCCCACAATGAACCAGACAATCAGCGAAAAAGCACACTCTGAAGTGCATAATAAAGTATCAGATGAAGTTCTCAGTGACGCACGCAATGAAGTACATAATTAGTGAAGTACACAATAAAGTGCAAGATAAAGTCATAATTAAGGGTAGGTAGTAATATAATGATTCATTTTCTTGATATATTGCTGCTTCTCATATGGCACATGTACTTGTATATTATACATTGTTAGTTAATTTTATATATATATATGTATTAATTATATGTATTGTTTGTGAAACTTAGAAAATGTTGGAGAATGTTGTAAAGCGCAATGAGTTTGGGTAGACCAGAGAATAGCGCTATACAGAAGTTATCTATTATTATTATATTATTATTATTATTATTATTATTATTATTATTATTATTATTATTATTATTATTATACACTGTGCTCATGGGGGAGTAAACTATGAAGTACACAATCAAGTACGAGGAGGAATGCATAATGATGTACAATGTACACGGCGAAGTACCCACTTTGCATTAATCCAGTGGTAATAACTGCTTCCTTCGTTTGGTTCCAGCCTATGTAAAAAAAAATTTTTTTGCTTAGTTCCAGCCTATGTAATAATGCACCCTAGTTTGGATTATCCCTATGTAATAATGCACCCTAGTTTGGATTATCCCTATGTAATAATTGCACCTACATATCCTGTAATTTGCCCCAGCCGTCTCCGTTGTAAGAATGCACCCTAGTCTGTCTCTAGCCCTATTAATAATGCATCCCAGTTTGGTTCCATCTAGTAAAATCTCTCTCTCTCTCTCTCTCTCTCCCCTCTCTCTCTCTCATCCTCCATCCTTATCACACCATGGAAAAAGAAGTAAATTGTTTTTTCGCACCATCTCACCAAACACACATGAAAAGGGAAAGAGGAATAAATTGACCGTGATGTAGTACGGTGAAGTGGTGGTAGCAGATGAAGGTGGGTGGTGGGGTGGAAGTGGTGGTAGTAGTGGTGAAGGTGGGGGGGGGTGATGATGATGATGATGATGAAAGAATGATGATGATGATATGGTGGGGGAGAGAAGGAAGAAAAGAAAAAGGGGGGGGGGGGGAGAGAGAGAAGAAAGAAGAGTACAACAGAAAGAAAGAAAGGAGCAAACAAAGGAAAGAAAGAACGAAAGAAGCCACAAACCTACAGAGACAATGCACAGAGCAAACACATCTCGTGACTGTGGATGACACCTTCCTGTATCGATTTCATCGCCTGCGCCTAAACACCAGATGGTACTACAAGACAACCTCAGACGTCTGGTTGGGTGTGATTGTGTCTGTCTTTTCACCCCACGGGCACGCATTACGGACCGTCTCCGCCACTAAACTCCCAGACGTGACTCTCCACAGGAATATAGGCTATGCAAGCACATCCCCAGCACTGTCTGTGGGAGGGAGAAAAAATAGTTGCCTGAGCTCCGGAAACGAAACCACCCCGGAGGGTGAATGTGTCACAAACTGACCGGAACCAACTCATTGCCTAGAACCAACTCATTGCCTAGAACCAACCCATTGCCTAGAACCAACTCATTGCCTAGAACCAACCCATTGCCTAGAACCAACTCATTGCCTAGAACCAACCCATTGCCTAGAACCAACTCATTGCCTAGAACCAACTCACTGAGAGTGTGTACTGTGCTATATGGCAGTTCCGACATATGCATCAGAACGGTTGGATTCCATTTGGTTTGTTGTTGCTTAAAAAGCAAACAAACAAAGCTCAGCAAAAAAAAGCGATCCTCTGTGCCTCTTCGTTGTTTTATATTGCTCTTGTGTGACCTTTGCTTAGCT